>JASGAU010349704.1:13286-42160 GCA_030220045.1 Australoheros facetus | reverse complement strand
GTCTTGCATAAACAAACTTTGCAAAGAGAAAACCAACGCCAACTTGTGGCCTGGCATAGGAACTACATCGTTTTCATCGTTTCACGTGTTATCATGTAAACGCGGATCGTTTCTGAAACGCTATCGTGTAAACGCAAGGCCGAAACGCATCAAAACGACACCGTTTCCAGTGGAAACGGCTTCGTGTAAACGGCACCCCAGTCTGTCTCCTTTTCACATTATTGTTTGGTCACTTCCTGTTCTCTCCCTCCATGATTTCCTGATTGCTTTCAGCTGTATTTAGTTCCTCACCTGTTTCCTCTCCCCTCATTACCTCCTTTGTATATATTGCCCTTTGTTGAGACATCTACACAGCTGTGTGTACTTGTAGCTGAGTATTCTCTGTATTCCTAATGTTTCCAGATTCTGGATTTCATGAGCTTCCCTGATGACGCATTACAGAATTACATTTTTGTAATTAGAATTTTCTAAATGACCATCAGCTGTGATTAAACATGTTTCCTTTATTATTCAGAACATCCTGAGAAGAATTCTGGTGTTTGGTTTTGCTGTCCTTGCTCGAGTGTTTTGGTTTCAAGTTTATTTTTAGGCTTTTTTTCCACATAAACCCAGTTTGGCTCATTTTGATTATGCCATGCTGTACAGAGCCAAATGATTTTACAACTTCTACTTAATATGAAACAAGAGCAGCAATTAATAAGGAATAAGGGAAATATTCAAATACACTCAACGTGTTCTCCCCAACATTTGATATGAAATTTCAAAAAAATATATGCAGCTCAAACATCAATAACTACATGATTTGAACATTCATATTCTTTGGCACTAACAGGATAAACTGTTAGTCATTCAGCCATCATCAGGAATCTGTTTTTTTTATCCACATATTGGCTCAGTGACCTGCAATGGTGCTCACAGGTGTACTCAACTAACTTTAATGCTGCCTGAAATACTAGCGCGCTTAACTAGTAGCCCTCGTGATCTCAGAGAATCTCACACTCTTGTGATGGGTGGGGGGGTCTCCTCTCTTACTGGACCACCACACTGCCTGTTGCTGTTTCTGTTTGTTTCTCTGTGCTTGGGTGTTTGGTTTCCGCGCTTCATTGCGGTGCATTTTGCTCTCTTTGAAGGCAGGTGGTGGTTGGGGGTGGGGATGTTGTGGACCATCACATGCACATGTTCAAGTCTTTTAACCCTTTCATGCACCGTGGTCACTACAGTGGGCAGTTATTCAGAATCTGTTCTCCTCTATGTGCTTTATTCAAAAGTCAAACGCGCGGCGTTCAGCTGAGCAGAAAAAAATGTTTAAAATTTCTGCTTAACCAACTTTCAGTATTTTTAAAAGAAATGATCAGGCTTGTAGAAAATTAGCATTAAATAACTGAATATTTATGGACTTGAGAGCATAACTCATGATGTTTTGTTGACCTTCTGACCTTTTCTCCATCACTGCGATCTGTAACTCATTTAAACTTCCTCACAAACTCATCAAAATTAAAATGACATATTGCACTTACACATTCATGTTCCCAAGAGGTTAAACCATCTTTTGTGAGCACTTCATTTAATTCCTAATTTCACCGCCTCTAGTCTGGCCCAGACTAATGAATCTATTTCAGTATGAGCAGCTCTTTAAGGCAGAGCGACCCCCATCTATTCAGTGGCAAGAATACTCTGGGGATAAACCGCTACCTTTAAATGGGAATTTAATTTGGATGTATAAAATCAAATTAATTGATGAAATGCCGTATTTGTAATCTAGTGACCACTCGGCAGAATTCATAGTGGAGGTATGCATTTATGTATATTTGTTAATCATTTGGCTGCGGATTTCTACTTGCCAAATAGGTGTCAGTGATTTATCTGCATACTCTGTATTCATAATGATACTAATTAATGTGTCCATATATGCAGGATCAGCTTACTGCCAATTGTTTGTAAGTAAAAATTCACACAAAGGGCTCTTGACAGAGTAATGAAAATATAAAGCTGCTTGTGATTATCCATACGTACCACTTGCAGACATGGTGTTATAATTGCCTTCGGGCAATAATGAGGTAAAGCTTTAAACTGCATTCAAATAAATTGTTCTGCTATATTCCTTAAATAACAAAAATGTAGTGATAAATGCACGTCAGAATTATTGTAACTTATAGCAAACTGCCTTATATCACTTCTCAATGCATTTATTTAATGCGTTTATTAAATAAAAGGTCAAACTATTCATCCTAATATTACAGGTCTAGTTTAGTTTGTATTATAAATTATACCAAAAATAATTTCAGCACCAAAAACAATTATCTAAAAAAAAAAAAAAGAACCTAAAGCCAAACCAAACTGTGAAATATTGTTGAATAAAAGAAAATGATCATTCTGAGAATACTTGAAGATTCCTTGAACCATAAAATGTGCCCTCATCTCTATTACATCACACAATCTGACTAAACTAATAACACCCAGATCTTTCTTTAGCAGCAGGCTTCATCAGATGTTTCCTCTTCCTGCTTATGAGACTTTTACTATACTGAGGAGGATATCTGCCCCCCTCCCTCCCTGCTAAATGGTTTCTGTTCATTCAGATTTCTGGGACACCTTAATCGAACAAGCCACAGCATCTTAGACAAGTTAAAGTTTTGACTCTGACTTAACTATTGCCAACCTTTTTCAGCCATACAGGGTGTTTATTAACTTTTTTTGATTTGGGTCATTTCATTGTTGCGTCACACAGTCTCGTAATACTGTTAAAAATTTTAATCCCCGAAAGCTTTCAAAGTGTTTAGACCCTGAGAAGCAGCCTTAAACCATGATGATCCCTCCACTGTGCACCATCCACAGCTGGGGGGAGGTGTGGGCGCTGGTTTGCAGCACAGTAGTTTGAACATTGTGCATGCTCAAATGGAGAACAGCACAATCCTGAATTTCCTCCATTTGTAGATCATCTGGCTAATGTGGACTCATGAACACCCAGTGTTGAGTGTTTGGAGTGGCTATAGCTCAGGAGGTAGAGCAGGCCATCTACCGATCAGAAGGTATGAACCATGACTGTTGGTGAGGGTCACGGTTCACACCAACTGCTCTTTCTGGAGAGGACTCGTGTCAGTAATCAGCTTTTGTATCGGTCTCATGTCTTTGACTCCATGTAGCTTTTGGAGGAGTCATGAGCACAGAGCTTTGCTTCCTTTTGTTTCTTCCAGAGGATGATTCAGCTCACCCTGTGGTGGCCTATCATAGCTACCATACTGCATAAATAAAACTTCAAAAAAGTCAGTTTACAAACAAAAGATAAAGACTGGTGTTTTTTTTGGGATATTTTAATCCATCAAATGTTGTTTTACGGTTTATACTGGACTGCTTGTGTTTTCAGTGTTTATTAAATAATTGATTGTCATTGACCTTTTTTTTTTTTTTACTTTTTTTTTTTTACCAAAAAGTCAATCATCTTTACATTTTAATATTAGGCATCAGGTTGTGTGTTATTTTTTTCCCCCATATAATTTTAAACACAATTATTTGTTTTGACCTTGCCTCATAAACTTTTAATGTCAGTGTTTTTGTTGTTGTTGTTGTTGTTGTTTATACATGCTCGACACTTGTCTAACCCAAGGCCGGCACACACTCTCTCTCCACCTTGCTGTTTCAATGCCAAACTTCTACCCGTCTCTAGCTGTGCCGCTTCTCACTTTCTGTGGACAGAACATGTATTTGCATTTTAAGATGTGCTTATTCCATCAAACATTCATGAGTCTAGACTGACTGTTCACACAGAATTCAGAGGACTTTGGCTCAGACACACATTAACGGTCCCAGACATTTTGTCCACATAAAATGACATCTTTTAATGAGGGACGGGTCCCGTACTGGAAACACTGGATTTGGAGTTAGAACAGCACTGTGTTTTAGAAGGACATCAGGAAAATGTCACACGGCATTTTGCCCTCATTTTCTCTTCTCTGTTGTGTAGGAGCGTATTATTTATGGGCTCTCTGGATAAGAGAGAAAAAATACAGCCTCATTCATTATCCGTAAAACTTGAGAAATTTCCCCTGCCACGCGGCAGAATTACAACACCACAGACCGTGAACAGTGTCAGAACGAGCAGCAGACGGTTTCTCATTCGGGGCATTTTCAGCGGACTGTGGCTTATTTTATTGATATACAGTAAGACAAATCATTGGACAATCAACTTGCCTTTCCGCCGCCTTCATGCCTTGTGTGCTCAATAGGACAAACCTCTCATCAATCCAGATAATAGTCCCAAAATATCCTCATGTTCCCCTTGTAACTCATTCTGCTTTCCACCCAAATTATTTTCCTCCCTAGATGATAACTCGTGCAGTGGGAAAGCAGGGAGGCAGGAGCATTCTCTGAAGCACATGTCAGCAAACATGGCAGTGAACTTTAAAAGTAATTTATTCAGCAGACGGGAGCTGAGGAAGATTGATGTTCATATTTCATCCATCAATGGTTTTCATAATTCACTAGCCTGGTAGACGGGTGCTAGTCAGAACTTGTCAAGCAAGCTATGGCAAGTACATTCTCAATTCAGCTGGCTTATTGATAATCAAATCTTGCCAGTGAGCATGTCTTGTGTTACATGATGATCAGAGCAAAAGTTGCTGTCTGGGGACCACAGAGGGGAAGAGGCAGCACAGCCGGCGCTGCAGTCAGGGACTCCACTGCGCTCTGATTGGGAGGCTGAGAAATCAAGCTCCACAAACCTGTCACGGGTCACGGGAATCAGTTTTAAAGACAGAGGGCGTGTTATGCTGGGCGTCCCACCCTAGAAAATGTTGAAGGTCAGACATTTCAGTTCCTACATTCAAATGAATCTTTACGCACCAGTTCAATCCTTTTCTGCATGAACTGACAGTGGAGATGTTATCAAGTGAAGGAAAACATAAATAAAAATTAGGCATACATCAACCTGTTTGTGACTAGCAAAAATCTGTGGTCGCACAGTGATTGCATCACATTTATTTTTATTCATTTATTTTTTGCATTCAGTGACCAGTTGCAAGCAGTTGCTGTGACCAACCGGTTGCCCAGAAATTGAACATGCAACATCCTCAATCTCTGGGCAACCACTTTTGTTTGCAAGTTGACTGCAAAAGCGAGAGTCAACGTGTCTCCAAACAGTCTGACTCGGACTGACTGCAGTCCCTCTGAGAGAGACTGGTGAAGGTTTAATTTATGAATGCAGGCAAATATCCAACATTTCTCTTTACAGTATAGGACTCGATGCAGCAGGTTGCTAACTGGTTATATTCTGATTATATTATATAAAAAGGTTGCTGAGCACAAATAAGCTCCAAGGCCATTATAGATTGAAAGCTGGGCAATGTCAAACCTGTGTTAACAGTTCATATACTATGATATAATGCATTAATAATCTTAAACCTTCTGTATTGCACTCAAGTAATTATCAGCTGTTCTCATTTAATACACCATAGCTGTGTCTGCCTTGGTGCTGGGTTGAAGTCCCTTTTCCCTGTGCATCTTTTGTTTACTTAACTCCTGTCCTTGTCCGATTCCCTCATTGGATTCAGCTGTGTGAAAGGCTACGTTAACTTAGACTCGCAGCGCATTCAACCATGGTGGATGAGCAGCTAAAGCAGGAGACCAAGAGCAGGAATCTGATTCTGCAGAGGGCACAGGGCTAAACCAAAACTGAGCAGTGGAAAACCAGGAAATCATAGCAAGGTTTGCATGCAGATTAAAGGGTTAGAATTTAGCATCAAGCATGAATCCATGGACCCAATCTGCCTTGAGTCAACAGGCCAGGCTGCTGGTGGCACACGCTACTTATGTAGAAATTCATGGGTGTGGATGAGAAACTCCCTAAAATCAGTAATTGACTTTTTTCTTCCACTTTTTTCAAGGACACTTCTGGTTCAGAATCTGTTGTCTCAAAAACGGTTTTGATGCAGTGTCACGAAGTCAAATATGTACAAAGCAAAACAATCCCATTAGTCTTATCTGTGCTTTCTACTTGATGCTTCCATTTGATGCTAATCAGCTAATTATGTTAACATATTAAGCAGCTGCATATTAAAATTGTCATTGTGAGCATAACATGCAACCTTTTTATGTATTCATGGATGACAAAACAGTTTCAGCTCACTTAGATTGGCATTATTTTCAGTTTTCAGTCGGAAAAATTAGAAAACTGGAAAATGTGTGAGGAGGAAACAGTGGGGAAATATTTTACATTTGAATAACAGAGCTTAATCTCTTATTTATTTAATTTGATGCTTATATAGAGCTAATATTAATGTTAATTCAAGTATTCCATACCACCCACAGTCCTATAATCACATGAAGTTTAAAGTATAACTCTAGCCTACACATATTTCAGTCAGGAAAGATTAATTTTAGGTTGAAATATTGTAATGTTTTAATACTGAGGAAAAAATCTAATTGGACGTCCTTAGCTTTTCAATTTGCATCAGGTGAAATGCTCTTATTGAAATTCTCTCAACCGTCTGAATCTGTCAGCCATAAATAATTAGAATAGATATATCAAAAAATCCCAATCAAAATGCAAGGAAGTGCATGCCTGTCAGTTAATATTTAATGAGCAATATGCAGTTTGTGATGAGGGAAATGGAATTACTGATGGAATTGTTTTCCTCCCTCTAATTTCGTAAAGGGCACAGGAAGCGGTCAGGAAATGGCTCTCCCCTGCCGAACCTGGAGGTTGTAAAAAATTACAAAACTTTCCAGGTGAGTTTAACTTTTTTTTTCCGCACGACACTGAAACGGAGGTAATCAGAGGTTACTGTTCAGACTCGAGCTGTCATTGTTTTGGCAGTGTCACGGCAGAGGGAGCCTGGATTCGAGCTTCATATGTTCACCATCAGCCTGTTTGCAACAACCAGCAGGTTTCCAGCTGCCTGGGGAGTCTCGCACATAAAGCCGCCTTGATGCAATTCCCCCTGACGTTACATGACTAATTGCTTCCCAAATGTTCTGCCTAGACGCTTGTTTCGATTTGTAACGGGGCTGATAAATTTTCCCTCAATGGTCGGCTCAGACAGAGCACTACCTCTAGATGACCATGGCTGACAGCTTATCATGGCCTGCAAGTTTTGTTTTCTTCATTGTTCTGAGTTTCGACAGGGATGGATGTCTCAGGAAGGCATGGAAGACAAATGATGACAAATCCTGGACACAAAACTGAATATCCTGGATGTTGCCAGGGACTCTTTGGATTTCCTACTGAGGTATTTTATTTTATTTATTTTCTCTGCTTGACATTTTATCTCTTCCTCCTTTTTAATTTATTTGATACATGGAGATGTCTGCTGTGTATAAACAGTGGTGGAAGAAGCATTGACATACTTGGGTAAAAACTACCAACATGACTGTGTAAAAAAACGCAGTACAGATTAGTTCTGCAGTAAAAGTAAGTTTATGTTCCCTTTAAGTAAAAATGTATTCAAAGGTATAAAAGCACTTGCTTTGCAGGGGGAAAAAAAGCCCAATGTGACTGCTGTATTATTACAAATGACACTATTAGGAAAATCTAGAGGGTCTCAGCCTATTTGTTAAGCCCCTGCCAAAGGCTCATAAGATAAATATAAGAGATCCTGATGGGGGAAATAAACCCAAAAATCTTCTGATTTTTAAAAAAATCTTTGGATATAGTTCATACCATCTATTTAAAACACGGCTAGTTCCCCGAAACTGCAGCAGAAGAACGCAGCAAATGTCACGTTTCTACCAGAACCTACTCAGTGCGATTCAACTCAACATGGTTTTGTTTCCATTACAATTGCGTACAATCTCAATGTGGGTGGAGTCAATATAGCAATGCGGGCAGAAGTCCCTTGACATAATTTTTATGCAATTCAAACGCGGCCATTAGCTCAGAGACCGCCTGATACACTTTCTCATTTCTCATCTGCCACCAAACCCAGAAGCTTCGGCACCTTGTTGTTGGATCACGGTGTTGGTTTGTGTGTCTCCGTTTCCCTCGCTGTTGGGTTTTAAAAAATGGCATGTTTGATTCTGGTGAATGAGTCGCTCTCATGACTCAGCTAGTGACGACACTCCCTGGCCAATCAGTGGCATTCTGTTCTTCGACATCACATTTTTGGATTGCCTCGGATCCCTTGGACTCCCGGCTGAGTGGGTACTAAAAACGTACCTGGTAGCAGGACCTAATGGAAACCCTACAAACTTTGCCGAGTCGCTACTTCCTGATAGCTTCCTGATAGCACAGTCTGTATAAACACACTGGATGCAGTCATGTTGATGTTGCGTCAGTGGTAGCATTTTGGCCACTGCCATGTTAAATTTTTAGAGCCAGTAGTTAAAAACTACTGGCTAAGAGGGTGGCTATGCTATTAGCTAATACTAGCAAACTTGTTTAGCAAGCAGTTGAAACGCAGAGATGCATATCTGCTAATGAGTGGCAGATAACGAAGTAATAAAATAGTTGAGTTTCACTCTCAAATGTGCAGAACATGTGCCTTGGTTTGGATGAATTATTTTGGATGTGCTCCAACTTGTGACAGGTTAAATTATTTTTCAGATTAGTCTATTAAAAAGGTTTCAAAAGGCACCAACACCAGCAGACATCCAGTATTGTGACTCTAGTTAGTGGAGGTGAGGTTTACCAAACGCTAATTGCTTACAGCTTCCCGTGTTGGTACACCAGTCAATCAAAGCTTGCCATGTTTCTAATCTGAGCATCCAGATGCTTAAGTTACTAAAAAAAAAAAAAAATCTCTGGAATTGTAATAAAGTTCTTACACAAGGCAGTAAACATGCTTTAAATGGTGCAAAGTTCAGCATTTTTAACATGAGTCTATGGAGACTGACTGACTTTGGTGCCAGCCTCAAGTGGCCACTTGAGGAACTGCAGGTTTGGAGAGAGTGCCACTCTGTTGACAGCTCAGTTCCCTCATATCTAACAGGGTATAAGAAATCCCTCGATGAAAGAAACTTCAGAATGATGATGGTCACACCTACAGTAACATATGTACATATTTTATATAATCAGTTTTATGTCTCCTGAAAGATAACTGCAGCAACAAGTTTACTTGTGGATTTTTTATTTAATAATCAATCTCGTTATGTTTAGAAAGGTGACCATACTTCACTTTTTCTGTGTTCTTTCTTAAGTTTTTTTTTTTTTTTTAAAAGCCATTTATTTTGTTGCAGCCCAAATCTTCTTCAGCACTAAATCTTTTTTNGCACTAAATCTGCTGCAAGCCAGCTGTGATAACAAAGGCATCCAGGTCGAGGGCATGATGGGTTCTAGCAGTGTGATTGTGCTCATTATGGACAGAGAGCCTCTGCTACAATGTACCCAGGAGCATTATGCATTAGACCTGTGAAAGAAGCCAACAGCAACTTCTCAACGCTTAATTTGCACATTAATTCTTGCTGACAGGCGTTCAGATAGCCAACGAGAAACAGCTCCCAAAATTAACCTGGTGAATTTCTTAATAGGCCACACGTGTGTAGAAATATTACAAGTTAATAGGACATTGCTGCTGTGATATATTTTTTGTCCCTTTCAGATATCCCAAAGACTTAATTTCGAATGTAAGGTTGCAGCTTAGAGCTGTGCAGGGTTTTATCAGTGCTGTGTGTGTGAGAAAGGCACAAACAACTTATCTATTTTGACAAACATCAAAACAACTAATATAATCCTTTTTGGGGGGAAGCTATCAAAAATGTGATACTATTACTTCTTTGCAATGTATGGACTCTAACTTTGTTGTTCACATTTTTTTTTTATAGTGAGCCATTGTTTTGTTTCTGAAGGTTAGTTTTTCAAGTGGTTTTAGGTGTTTTCACTTCCTTCTAGTTACTGTCCGGGTTCATCTGTTCCTTATCCGTCCCCCTGGAATGTATTTAGTCTGTCTGTTTCATCTGTCTCTCTGTGTTTCTGATTTTATCTAATTTGCACAGTTTTGTTTTTTGTTTTTTTTTGCCATCACTGTGCAAAGTGCTTAAAGAGTTTCTGACTCCCTGCAAGTACAACCTGATTTTCTGTTGGCATTTGGGTCTTTATGGTGAAGAATCTCATCAATGTAACAATGCCAACCCTTATTATAAAAATTGTATTGTTTTTGTGCTGTGGACCAACAGTTTGAGAGACTGGGCTAACATTTATCATAATCTTTGACTTACATCTTGCTACTTAGCTTTAACCGCCTATACTAAATCTTATGATAGCACCTGCTCAGAATATTTAATGCGCTGATAATGGTGTGTTTTTTTGTGTTTTTTTTAAAGGCAATGAGAACGTCTTTTCCTTTTGTCCTTTCTGATTAGATTGATGTTTTTTTTTTTTAATCAAGCTAGACTCTTAGTTAGATTTCTCCCTGTTTTGACCTTGTTCTAAGCTTAGCTGCAAATATTTCCTTCAATTGACAGAAAATATAAATAAAAAAATAAACCAGCATAATTAAGTCTTCATGTTCCAACAGAAGTTAGATACAGCTCCCTAACTTCAAGCTCAAGTTAAAAGTTGCTGAATATCTTGTTTTTTTTGATCACCCTGCTGCATGATGCATGAGTACTCCAGTTCAGATGCTGGTCAGAGGGAAAACACTGCTCTTTAGCATGGTATTAAAAACATAATTAACAATCCTGTGCTGACTTTTTAGAAAATAACTTAGATCCTATAATCATTTTATCTAAAGTTGTGATTCCAAATAAGTGTAAGCAGAAAGACTTTGACAGTATTATTTAAATGCTAATTCAGTGCATATTAAAGAAACTTTAAACTATATCGCAGCTGTAATTCTCCCCAGAGAATTACTCTCAGCTGTTTCTATTTCGGAATCAAATGTAAACTGGTAAAAATAAGTTTAGCTTTCATACTTCAAAGCTCATACTTTCATACTTTTCAAATCGAAATTTTATTTATTCATTAATTATGGAAGTATTTAAGCTAAACAATTTAATATAAGAATTCTGGAAATATTCGGAGCTGATATTATTTTCTAAATCCTAGTTGGCTGCGATTTCGTGCATTTATAGCCTAAAACAATGAATAACCGACTTGTGACCTGCAGAAATGTAATAAAATTATTGTGTCATATTGAAAGTGTAATGCAGCATATTTTACTTTTTCAAACTGGAACTAATTCATACACGGAGGCACATATTGTGCAAAAAGTCATTGTATTAGCTATGCTTATTACACCCACGCATTGCTCATTCATAATTAAACTGCATATCTTAATAGCTGCAGCTGAATTGTCTCACTTTACTGAGTGAATTTCTTTATGAGCAGGGTTGGGGGCTTCCTTCATGTTTCATCAATATTAGTGTATTTGATTACTTCTATTAAAATAAAAATGAGGAAAGACAGTGGTTAATGGAGAAAAATCAACAGAATTATACATGAATACAACAAAGAAATCATTTTAGTTACACAAAACAATAATTGCTATAAATCAGTCTTCAGTATTATAACAGTACTCTGCTATTAAATAAATCAGTGCTTGTTTGTGCTTCTACCTTCAAAGTCACGCCAAACAGGCTCTACTTCACCCTGGCAGCTTCAGACGCTTCAAGGCAGCAGTGCATAAATACAATGAATGAAGTCGGGAAAGGAGTAATGGTGTTAAGAGGAGGGGGGGAGCGCCTCGGGCCCTCATCCCAGCATTCATCTGTCTGCTATCAGTCTGAGGAAGTTGCCCTTCAAAGCTCTCGGAGGGTGAAGTTTGGAAGACATGCCGATAGATAAAGCCGGCAGCTCTATTGCGCCTGTCATCCAACGCCCATCACCATGTGCTTCCTGGAGCAGCGATAAAGATGGATGAGGTTGCCATGCGAGATCCCAGCCAGCCAAATCACACGTCGGAGTGACGCTGATGGAGTGCTTGTTGAGGAGGATAGGAATTCTCTGTTTTATTCAGGTGTGTTTACATACCTTGTTCTCCATATGGATCCTTAACCGGTTTGGCAATAGTGCTGCTCCTTGTGCAACGCTTTCACACTCCGGACTCTGACGGATGACAGGCCAGGACCCATTTTCATCAGTCTTTAACCTTCTGAGAGCTAAGGGTGGTAACCTTAGCTCTCAGAAGGTGGTAGGTGGTAACCCTGAAGCTATATTTTGGAGAAGGCTAGAACTGACTTCTTTTTTTGTTGTTGTTGATGTGTATCAGATCAGTTAGGGTCCAAATAAGGGTTGGGGTCATCACCGATGATGACGTCAGAGGGTTAATACATTATTACCTCATTATGATCTATGGTTTATGTTATGAACCCTCCTTTTTAATTTGTGTTTTTGAATTTTTGTTCCTTACTTTTGTTTCCTGTGTTCTGTATGTTTTGATCTTTATTTTAGGACTTTTAGGATTAGGATATAGGATGTTATGGACTTCCAATCTTGAATCTTGAGCTATGTCTGTTTATTGTGAGATTTGGTCCTTGTATGACTCTAACCTCAAATCATAACATGCAAAGGTTTCTTCCCCTGATGGCTCCTTCACACTAGAATAAAAATAGGATGGCAACCTCTATGCAACTAGAAAAAAATTGTGGTTGTCTGGTGATTACTTTATATTGTTTTGCTGTTGGAGACCAACTGCAAGTAGTTGCGGTGACCACTTTGGACAGGTCACCTGGTGGTAGGCAACCTGTCCAAACAATCATGGTCCAACTTGGATTGACTACAATCACTCTCAGATTGGCAAAAAATTTCAAATAACTAGATAATAATTAGATTTGTGGGGCAGAGTACAAGAATTTCAGTCTTGTCTGAATTAAAAAGCAGGAAATTAGTGGTTATCCACACCTTTATGTCTACAAGACCTTCCTGCAGTTTAAACTAATTGATGTGTGTCATCTGGCTTCATGGTTAGATAAAACTGGGTATCATCTCCATAACAATGAAAATGTATGCAATGTTTTCCAATAATACTGCTTAAGGGAAACATGAATAGCGTAAATAAAATTGGTCCTAGCACAGAACCCCGTGGAACTCCATAATTAATTAATTTATCACAACTGATCACCAGATTATCCCACATACTGTAGATTGCACATAATTGCCAGCTTGACCCTATTCTGTGGCAAACTGATAGCAGACTGACTCTATCCATTTGTCCTGATACACCAAAGTCACTTTGAAGATGGCAGCTGACTGCAAGTGGTTGCAGGCCTGGTCCCACTCTTGAAAGCAACCATCTCAAAGGCAGTGGCATTGCAAGTTTGTGCACATGGTCCCATTAATTTTTGCTTGCTGTGGTCACCAGCCACTGTTTTCCCTAGTGTGACTGTAGCATTAGTGTAATTTTCTAACATGGCGGGATACCCCTTTTTTGGTCAGTTTTGACCATAAATCAAAATAATATCTACAAAAGTCCATGTTAGCATGTAGGTGGAGTGGCTGATAAAAATACCTTCTTTGTCATTATCTTTCATTAGTCTGTTTATGCTCTAAAATTACCTGCTTAGATTTAGTCTTTACAATGTTAAAAGTATTAAAAGACACTATAAACTTCTAAAATACTTCTTCCTCTTCCTCTCTGACATGTCCTTGTACCAAAGTAGGCACCAGTACAATTTGGATTTCCACTTTAGCTGCCAAAGCCTCATTGGTGAAAATGAGATACATCTTCACAGATTCAATGCATGCAATGAGATGTACCTCTCTGTTGCAGCACCAATTTGAGGTGTAATTTCACATAAATGTCCTGTCTAGTGCACCTGTAATTGACCACACAATTTTTCTGAGGTCTTGGAGCCAGCCCTTGGTTTCCATTCATTTAATTATTGGTGCAAATGGTAATGCGCAACAATGAACCTCATTTCCACTAAAACATTATAAAACATCAGTGTTACAGGTCACAGGTGTTGACAAGAAAATTATTAGGGGGAAATAAATTTGCTGTATTAAAGACAAATATGGTGAATGTGGTTTATAATGGCATCAACCATATATATAATTTTAGATGTATTTGCAGATGTTTAGCTACATCTGCAGATCTAACACAAATTACTGCAAGTGTAAGATGCAGGCATTGCACAATTGTTATTGTACAGTCTAAAGGACTGTGGCTAGACCCCTGGCCACAATCATTTATTACTGTCACTTGACCGGTGTGGAGTTTGCCCAGCACCTTTACATCAAATTGTGACTGCATGCTATTAACAAAAAAAAAACTTTCCGTCTTGATGATGTTCCTTTGTCTTCAGCTTATCAGTAATCTAGTATAACACAATAAACCCTCATCAGCCTCTCAGCTTAATTGTTAGTTGATTAACTGAGCTGGCAGCAATTTTCCACTTTTACTGTCATCTGTAAAATTACCTCCTAGAGCACCAAGTGCATCTCGAAGTGCAGAACGAATCTGAGGGTGTTGAAATGTGTTCTGACAAACATCATTAGGACTTTTATTTTGAATATAATTTTATAAAATTAAGGTAAAGAATCATAATTTAAACTTTCTTTAACATTTGGGAACTGGCAAGCAAACTCACACATCTCTTTAATGGCATTATTTTATTTACATTGTCATACTGCAGTACATACTCTTTAGACCACATGCTCGCAGTCATAGAAATGCCGTTATCCATACATGCTTTGCTCTAAGTTTCTGATCTGGATTTTCTTTTGGAAATATTGCACTGACGCTAAAACATTTTATGTTTCTGGAAAACATAAAATGAACAAAAAGAAATTAATATTTAGTTGACTGGCAAGTATGGCCTTGTGTTTGTGTAACGGTGTGTGTGCAACACACTTGTGCCTAATAATGAGGCTGCAACAGTATTTATAAGCTGCTTTCTGTCCACAGAACATCTGGCCTAACCTTGTATTGCAGAGCCAACCAAATAAGACTGAGTGTTAATGATGTTTTTACTGGCCCCCGAGCCCACATTAATCTCTATGAGCAGGTGTCCACAAAGGCAGGCCTGTGTTTACCTTTGGTTTGTTAGCATTGTGCTAGTCATCTAACTGCTGTCATGGGGAAGCATTGTTTATTCTCCTCAGATAATACGCTGGGAAAACTGCAGCATGGCCCTCTTCAACAAGCAGAATAACGATGAAATCTTGAGATAAGAAAAGTTAATAGTGAGATACTGCTACTTTTTTTTGGGTCCCTGTACAGGCATGCATTCAGTACATTTAAAGAGTAACTGGATTTAAATCCATACAGATTAGAAGCTACATATGCTGAAAAAAATGGCTTTGTACATTCATACGCATATAGTGCTTCCAAAACCTCAAATCTGACTTTTTTTTTTAAGGGAAAGTAAGTCACTGGAAAGCATGAGCAATTTAGGCAAATATGTTTTGTAAGATTTCCTGGCTATTTGTAACAAAAGTCACAAAAATTGTTTCTTGTTCGTTCTCTCAAGAGGGTTCATAAAATACAGTCAAACACCGAGCGGCAGGTGCATTTCAGTGCATTAACATTTATGGGATGCTTTGCATTAAGCACAGGCAACATTGTTTGCAGGTGTGTGTGTGTGTGTGTCTGTCTGTCTGTCTCTGTGTGAAAGGTGTTAGTCATTTTTTAGTATAAATCCCCCCAAAAATCCCATCCATATTCTCCGTAGGGAGCCATAATGTTGCAACCATCCAAAGCAGACTTACAACTAGATTCCACATGAAGGTGTGTGCTCCTGTCAAAACTACAAGTCTGTATGATATCAACTTTCTTTTAACAAAAAAAGCACTTTATTCAGGTCAGAGCAGGTCATCTACTAACTGGAAGGTTGGTGTTTGGATGCCGGTCTGCTCCAGTCTGCATCCAAAGTATCCTTGAGCACTGAACCCGAGGTTGCTCTCTGATGCTTCACAGAGTGTGAGTGTGTGTGAATGATAGAAAGCACTTACACATAGAAAATAGTGCTTTTATGAATGTGTGAATGAGTCATGTTGTATAAAGCACTTTGAGTAAAGTAGAAAAGCGTTAAATAAGAACCAGTCCAGTTATCTGCTACAGCGATGACTCTGATTGGTGGAGGTCACTGTTACCGTGGAAATGTTAAAACCCACGAATGTCAGATCATTTAGTGAGTATGAAACTTCAGAAATGATGGCAGCAGTAATTAGTCAGGAACGAAGCACTGTACCATACTGATAACTAGCCTATACTTTAATACACACACACACACACACACACACACACACACACACGCACACACACACACACACACACACACACACACTGCAAAATATATTCAAAACTATTATTACAGAACACTACGATAATGAAAAGGATTCAGTCTGAGCAGGTTCGGATGTATTTGCCAAACATTAGAGGATAGCTACTGTTAGGTTATCTACACAGTCTTGTAACTTTGTATCTTATTTTTTACTCCAAATCAATTTTTTTTTATGTGATTCATCTTGTAACTTGTTGTTCTGGATTGAGGCGTAAAACTCTTTATGTACAGTAAGGATTTTCTGAAATGTTAATGGAGAAAATGAAAGGGGGAAATTCACTTCTGGAACCTTTACAAAAGAGGGCGGTCACTCTTGCACTCTGTAGGCTGGAAGCATGGCCCCCTGGTGGCCATTAAAAGAATGCAGATTTTGTGCACTGACGTCACATTGCAGACCTGGAAGCTATGTCCGTCTGTCATGGTGCCTGTGGTTGAAATCTGGCTGTTTGTTGACTTTGATGGGTCAATCCTTTTTCTAAGCTAACTTCAGCCTTTGTTTCTCACTGTCAGCACTGTTGGCTCGACACTCAGAAACAGGCACAAATGTCACATCCTTTGGATGTTCATTGCACATATGAACTGCAGAGTCATTGGAGTTTTTAAATTGTTACAATCTGACACATCAGCAACAACAGTACTTCATGAAAAACAATAATGCATGAAAAAAATGCCACAGAACCTAAAGAACTGAACCTTTTTAACAAGAGTTTATTATTGTACTACATACAGACTCTTTATTTGACCTCTCAGCGTTTCTTATAACTGCTCACAGTCCGCATATTGTCAGTCATACTTTCGTTTCTGTTGTCATGACAACTGAAAAACAGGAGCTCAGAGGAGTGGGAGCTGGGTGGAAATCTGTGCCTGTCCTGGTTCTGCCAGCTCACTGTGACAAGAAGCCACATTAATCAACCCCATCCAGTGGACAAGGGGAGAGTCCAAAATTAACATGTTGCCAGTTTTAGCCTTTTTTGACCCCAGAGAGGTTAACGCCACCCCCCCCTCCGCAGGAATACCCTGGCCCAAATATCCCTCTCTGTGTCAGCAAAGAAGCTAGAAATCTTTCACCAGTGTTAAACGTTGAGTAATAATTAGGGGGGAAAAAAGGGCTATATCAATTGAAATATTGCTGAGCATGTATAATTTTAGGAAGGTCAAATTAATTTATTATGAAACGCTAATTAAACTGACATTAATCTCTTATAGGCAGTTTTACTGGCTGATTGCTTCAGGCAGATAAGAACCAGACACCTCTGCAGGAAAAAAAAGGACCTATTTTCATACAACAAGACTATAGAGCTCGCCGTATTGATTTGGTATTGATTCAAGGTTCAAGACATAGAGAGATCTCCGCCCTTAGCTTTTATTTCTGGGAGAGCATTGCAGCAAATCAGATAACACTGTTCGAGAGCGAGACGGGAAGATAACCCAGTTAGGTTGCAGGGGGGCAGTATTTTGTGCTGGTGATGCTGTGATTTGGCTCTCATCTGCAGGCCCCCGCTCTCATCCCACTGGCCAATATGAGATGTAATATGGTCACACCAGATTGAGCACCTCTCGGTCGACCCTTAGGGCAGCAGGCACTCTGTTAGCTGTGGTGACAGAGAGTGCGGCTATTTATCTGCCGGGGCGATTTCTTAAATGAGGACATATTGGCAGGTGCCCAAGTAGGATGGGGGGGGCTTGACGGCTTCGTGTCAGCTGCAGCCAAGAGCGCCGAGGTGACAGCAGACGTCTTCTCTAGTTTTAATGCAGAAAAGAAGTTCAGCGCCGGTGGTCGCAGACAGGAAGTCGATCATTTGCATTCACTGCACTGTCGCAACACTGCACACCGAGTGCATTTTAATAGGAGCCAAAAATGAGGCTCTGAGCTGCAGACACAGTAGAAATACAAATGATAAACAAGCACTGTCGTGTAGAAATATTTCAGAGGCTGTCTGTTCAAATAAGATAACAAGACATTTTTCTGTATAAATCAATAAGGTTGGCTTGCTATCAATTATCATTTTTTTTTTTTTTTTTTGCTAAGGATGCAGTTTAGCTGCAGTCAGACGCCACCACCCAGGCTGCATAATGAGAAATGGGACAGGCTCACTGATTAATTTATAACAAAAGAGTCAACAAAGGAAGGAGTATTGTATATCACCTGGTGCAGACAAGATAAGTGCAGGGTCTAAATTATATTTGTTGAGATACAAACATAGATGGATTACCTCTGTGCCCAAACAGTAAATTAAAATGCAGCACCTTCACCTCAGCAGGCATCTCGCCCTGCTGCAAAAACTTTTTTTTCCTCCTTTTAATTTATTTGTTTATTTATTTATTTTTCATTTAAGTGGGCAGCAGGATGGAATAATAAATCCTCCTCTTTGGTGACTGGTTAAGACTCATTAAAAATCGCTATAAAGCATTGCAGCCAACTGAGGCTCTGTACCATGTGAATAGCTTGTAAAGTAAATATTATGCCTCGGCCATATTTTCTTTCAGGGATTTACATTAATAAGATAGTGGGTGTGCAGTAATCAGCTAATGGCAAGCCAGGCCACGCAGGGCTAATAGCACCGAGGTTGTGCTACAATTAGCCGGTGATTGCAGGCAACAGCTGAGACTCTGTGTTTCTTCAGGGGGGAAAAAAGGCAGAAGTTTCCTTAATGAGAAAGCATATTTAAGGATTGTTTTGTTTTAAAATGTAACGTTTCCCCCAATTTGTAAGCAAGATGCAGCACAATTTGCAATTACTGTGATCCCTGACAGCTCAGTTTTTCAACAGCAGTGACTCTATTAAATCTAGAAACAAGATATCCAAGAATTCTCTCCACACCGGTGAACTAACCAAACACCGGGCCCCTTTGTTTTGTTGAATATCACAAAAGAACAAGCTGCACAGCTACTTTTCTTTACACCTACTTGCTCACCCTTTCAACACAGCAGTTGAAGAACCTAAATGTGAACAGAGGACTTGACCTCTATTCAAAAGGACGTAATGCAACGCTTGCAAGAGAACAGGGGGTAAAAATAGCAGCTTCCTGGTTTAGAAGTGTTTAATCTGAGAGAAATGCATTTCCACACAACTTCTAAATTGAGAAAGGGGCAAAAACCAGTGCAGAAATTTGCTGACCTGGTTGTTAGTGCGTAACAGAGATGCTCCTGCTGACTAATTTACTATTCCTTTAAACGGGTCGACTCATCTGAAAGTCAGAAAAGGCTCAGGAACCAGTGAGAATTGAGCACAAGGTTAAATATTGTCCATACAAATACTGAATTTGATTTTCCAATAATCAAATTGCATCTTAAACGTCGCTTCCTGGAAACCTCAGACAATTCTTTCATGGTCAGCTTCTCTCACTCACCATATTTGGTTCAACACTTTTTATGGAAAGCTTTCGATACACGCTGATAGCATAAGGTGTTGTCAATTTAATTAGTAATATTTCACTTCACCTGTCTCCTGTCAGCTCCACTCCATGCAGTGCATGTGTGTGAGCAGGTGCACTGAAAATGAGCTGAAAATGAAATAAATTAGGTGACTAATCTGTTTTTTTTTATTTATTTATCTTGCTCCTGTTGTCATTTATTATTTTTACTATTACATATCCAAGTTCCAGCCTGATGTTTCCCTACACATGAAATAATGATTCCCAGTCTCTTGTTTTTGAATGAAGAGTGAAGAACACAGCTGATTATTGTAACATTGTATCAGGTTGAAACATACAAACAGCCAGTGTATCAGAACTCAAAGTTACTGCATCCCTTTATTTGTTAGTTTTTTCTAAATGGAGATGAGCTGCTGTCACAATGTGTCCTGTTCCTTCTTTTTATACCATTTTACAGTTAAATGAATTCAGACTCTCAAAAACTAGAGCTGTGACTTCCAGCAAGTCTGTGGTTTAGTGATTACTCTGTAGGGTGGAAACGTCCTTGTTTGCTTGTTTTTTTTTTCCTCTCTCTCTTCCCATTTTTGAAAGTTGAGGTTGTTGGTAAGAGGAGGTTTACATGAACTGCCACAGTTCCTGCATTCCAATTTGCATACTTTTTTTATTTGTATGTTCAGTAGCTTTGTATTATTGGGTTAGAATGGCTTGCATACTGCAAAATATGACCTCACGCAGTCTCTCAGTTCCTGCTTAACCGCTTTCTTCAGCATTCTTTTTAGTCATCCAGCCTCCAAACCTTTATTTCTAATTTCACTCTTTTTTTTTGCCCAGATAAACTTAGGAGGGCTGAATTTTGTCTTTTTCAATTTGAAGTTCTAAGTACAGAGAGTGTCCCTCTTAGACAAATTCATGATATTGAGCCATAAAAACGTAACGAAGAGTAGGTGAATCAAAACAATCCCTGCAGGTGTGCAAAAATGAGAAACCAAGAGAGAAGGAGAAACCAGATGAAGAGAAAACATGAACTAGATCAAATAAGTATGCACCCCCCCCCCCCACCTGCCCCCTTACACACACACACACTTTTTGGTAAAACAAAGCTGAAATGCAGGAGGATGTCACAGCAGGATGCTACAGTAGCTCCTGCCAGCAGGGAGGCAAGCTGATTCTCATCTTCTCAAATCTTCAGGTTGACTTTAAAGACCTTTTGGACTTGACCTTTTTAGACCCTCGCATTAATACTGACCACGAAGATTTCTTTAAAACTTTACAGGTCTGCAGTCAGGCTTTGGTTCAAGCCATCATTACAATGTGCGCAGGGGAGCGTGTTTTAATGACGACGTGTGCCAACAGAGTTATAGATTATACAAATCTATAACCCAGGCGTCTGCGTCACTTCTGCTCTGATTCAGCGATCTTTATTCCCGATGGTAACTGAGGGCAAGACAAAGTCAGTTAATGCCAGACCTTTAATTCACAGGAGTTGAGCCTGAAAGGGAATTAAATCTATTAGTTTTGCATATATGAATTAATAAATGGTTAAGTTCACCTTCTTGGGACTTAGTGTGATTCATTTTTTAAATTGTTTTTCTGTTTATAAATTAAAAATATCACAAAGAAAAGTAGAGTTCATGTACAGCAGCAGGTCAAGTTCCAGTGATTAATAAAACAAAGCATAGAACATGTGCAGTTTAGCCTTCCCCATCTCTCCGTCTCCAGACTGTGTTTTTGTGTTTCTATTGAGGTGGCGGATGTACAGGCCATGCGTTCGCATCACAATAAAAGACAGAGAGATGTTGCCTTTCCTTCCCCATTCCCTTTATGGTGAATTAATGATTTATTGCTCCGGCTTCTTGCTCTTCTCATCTTACTTGGAGACTGAGGGAGGTGGGGGCACTTTAACAAGCATGCTCATTTTCAATCCCGGCCTTCAGAAGGTCCACACTCACAGAGAAATGTGCCACGGTGCCGCTGTGTGCAGCGCAGCTGTGACCCAGTTCAGAGACTTTTTCACCACAACAACCTCAGCGGGGAACAAGAAAACCCAAACCCGACAGGCACAGCTCACGGAGCATGCTGCGCCAAAATCTCAGACCCGCTTCTCTGCATATCAGCCTGCCATAACGAGCAATCTGATGCACCCACTGGGTAGGAGTGGACTTCATTACCAAACACTTTGTTGATGTTTGAGTTTAAAGTTACTTTACAAACTTAAGGAGAAAATAATTTCCTTACCTGTTATCCAGCAGCAGGTTGCATCTTCAAAACCATCCCGCAGGTGTCTGAGGGTGCAGCGGTGTCACACGTCCAGCAAAAATGGTATGCATGGTCTGCATTCATAGAGCACTTTTTCCACATGAACTCAGTGTGTGTCTGATTCAGACTCACTTTGTTACTGAAGGTGTGATTGAGAGAGCTCACAGGGAGCAGCCCCGTGGACAGTTCATGTTAAAATACACAACTTTACAGCAGAAACAATTGTGTTTGCAGCTTATGACCAATCAAACTGATGCAGGGTTCTGCTAAGCTTTACCTCAGGTAATTTAAATAACTGCAGCGGACCCTTCAACAGTGTTTGTTATATTTTTAATGCAATTATTTAACAAATAAAATGGGTTGTTTTTCTGGTTAAATTCTATATTTTTGTCACTTAGCAATCTGTGGATGCTCTTAACTAACCAGGCTTGTTAGTGTTAGCTGATAGCTTAGCACTCCGCTTTGCACAAATGTGACCACGTCTGTCTCCAAAATCCTAAAATCAAGGGTTCAAACTTCAAACCAGTGGGTGATTTCAGAGTGGGTATGCCCATCTTTTATACAGAGTCCATGGGAGCATCTTGTGTGCAATTTGTGTCTTGCCTGAGGGCACTTGAACCTGTAGAGGGCTGCAGTTATAGAGTGAACCAACAACCCTGTGGTTAGATTAGTTGGTTTCATCAGCTTTACCTTCAATCTGAAAGTGAAGGAAAAAATAAATGGAAAAAGGACTTTAAGGACAGTTTCATAAGAAAAATGGTTAAATATATGAGCTAAAAGGCAGTACAGCAGAGACACAAACTGGATTGTCAATTGATCTGGAGGAACAGAGTCGATTTAACTGCTCTCTTCCTTGATGAAGAGCTGTTATATCTGTGCACTCAGATATTACGTGAATTTGGTATAAAATGTATTTAGAGGATCCAAAAAAGTACTTTGTGGGATGTGCTCTCTGACTCCTAACTTTCCTATATTTATATGACATTTACTTTTGACTTCATTTTTATATATTTACAACTTAGGAGAAAACTTTTTAGGGCACACTCAGACTTCTCCCACCATTGTATTAAAGCTGCAATAACCTTCAGGATGTTCTCTGTGATTATGGTGCTGCACCAGCATCCTAGCCATAATCCCAGGGAAGAACACCCTCCTGGGTATTTTTGCTAGAGGCAATAGCAAACTCATAATCAATACAGTTTGAGTTTACACCACTTAGTTGCCTGACGATAATGGAAGGGGGAAAAAAAGTTTATACATCTACTTTCAGATAGGGCGTAGGTGCCTCTGTCTGGTCTGTTCTGCCATTCAAAATGAGCCATTTTTAAGTGGAGGACATTGTGCATGCTATTCGTCTTCCACCATGAAAGAAAACTAGAATTTTATAACAGAACCTCGTTAATTCAGCCTACACAATAACCTTCAGTCTCCGCACTTCTACACTTGGCCTTGAAAATTGTTTATGTGGAAAAAAAAATGTTGTTTTGATGGATTTTGCCAGCAGTGCCTTCATTTGCAAAGTCATTTTGCTCCTCATGCTCCCCAGTTGCGAAGGCTGTAAAGCACTGGCTACCACATGTTCAGCAGTGCTTTACAATTGAGTTCATTAGAACATGAAATACAAACAGTTTCCTTTTTAACCATGTGATATAAATCATATTTTGCCAATCTTTGTGGTTAATAAGCTGTAAAAAATGTACATCTGTGACTATTTCAACCAAAGAATATTATTTAAAGGACTGTAATTGGCTTTGAAATGTAGCAGGTCAGCTGGATTCTGGACAGTTACTGGGTGCAGTGCAATGACATTTTTAGAGCACACTTGATTGTCACCTTCAAGAAAAGTTACATTCACAGAGGTGATTTTTTTATTATCACAGCAATTCTGAAAATACTCGTCAAGGAGTCCTGGTGTAAGACCTATAGGAAGAAAATCTGGGTAACATTACTTTTAAAAGTTACTTTTTATACAAATACTGCTCATTAAAAAGTAATGAGAAAAGTAGTCATTAGAATGAGCAGGCTGTGTATAGTTTCCAAAGGGCCCGTATCCTAGTGTACTTCTGAGTGTATCGACTCTGTCTCATGTAACAGAAATAAGCTCATTAAAGTCCTTTTAGAGTGACAGTTTGAGCCAGATTAAAGCGAGCTGCTGCTCTTTTGCTGCATTATTTTCCTCCCCAAAGGGACTCCAGCGTTCTGGAGCTGCTGTGTTCAGCTAGCAGGTGCTTCTAGCAACAGTGCGACTCAAGTATACTTTGCAATTCTATTTTTCACCCACAAATTGAAAAATAATACATTTTTTTAGTGTCCGCTCTGCCTTGATGTTAGAAACAAAAAAAAAAACAGGAAAAAATACCCCATTTTAAACTGTAACCAAAAAAAAAGCAACTAAATAACACATACTGGGAACCACAGTACCCATCCACAAGAACCTGAGTCTAGAAACTACATTCAGCCGCTGCCTTATTTACCAGCGGTCACCACAGTGGGCAGCTCTGCATGTTTGATTTGGCTGCTGGAGGGCCTTTCTGAAGCAGCCCCGGAGGATTTGTGTTTCCAGGGATTTCACTTGTCGAATATGCAAACTACTACTACACTGTGGAGCCACTCCACAAGAGATCCAAACACAATGTAAGCACAACTCTGCCATTTTGAAGTTAAAGTCTATAGTCAAGCTACTGAATCTGAGGTTCTCACAGAACTGCATTAAAAACTTTTTTCACATGACTGCAAGTTAGTAAATTTCAAAGCTAGTATAAATTAATATAAAAATACGAATAAAGCAATTTTTTAAAAATGGCTCAATTTTAAATAAAAAAATAATCAGAAACAAAATCCTTTTGAATCACAAACATATCAGAGACGTGTTTTTTTGGGGGCCTGGTGAAAGCCCACCAGGGATGTGAGCTCAGCTGAACCAAGCTGGTCAAATAAAAAAAAATTAAAAAGGGGGGGGGGCTTCCCTCGCTGATAGACCTGTTTGTGACTGTCACACGTCCAGCCCACCTGGGAATGAAGCCATCAGCGGGGGATGTCCTGGTTAGGATTCTTGTTCAATCTCTGCTCCTGGCCGCCGCTGGTGTTGCCTGTGGCATTTTGATTGAATGTTTTCTATTCACACACAGAGCTCCCTTTAATGGCCCTTTTCATGTGACAGTGATCTATATGCAGGTAATTACAATTGGCTATGATGGATTGTGCTGTCAGATTTACCATGATTATCCTGAGATTAAACGTGTTTCAGAAATTCCAAATGTCAAAAACTATTACAAGGTCGCTGGAAGAGTTGGTTTTCCAGTTCTTCAGATAATTTATGTGAAATTATAAGGTTGCCACACTCGCTATGAGATTATGCATGCTCTGTTGTATAATTTGACTATTCACTCTGCCTCTTAGACCGTGTTTCGAGCTTGTGTAACAAAAAGCAGAAAGTGGAGAAAATGTTTCCAAATGTCCTTTTTTGGAGTGATTTAATTGACTTGTTGGCACTCGCCTCCCTTATGAGTTCTTTTGTTTTAACCCGAGTCCCTTTTAGAGCCCCACGAGACATTTATCTTCACTGTCATCGTGAGAAACAATTTGTTGTTAATTGACCTCCCTTGTTAAATAAAGGTTATGTAGAATATAAAACTGCTCAAGGTTGTTCTCTGGAAGCTCGGTTGGGAATCTGCCAGGCAGGCAGGAAGAAGCCAAAAGAGTTTCCTGAACTAAGAGGACATTCGCCAGAAAGACAAGTCCTTAAACTATAATTGGTCTGATTAGAGGGACTCCTAAGCCAGCACTTCTGATTAAGCAGAGTGATGGAGGCGATAAAGGCTGACTGGCAGGTGGCGCTGGACCATTAAGTGGGCAAAATGAAGCAAAGTTCCTGCCAGGTTGGACGGGGATCCTTTCTTATATTTTATCCTTTTGTGAGCAGTGAGATGTGACCATATCAGTCATCATCTTACGCCAGCGCCGGCTCCATGCATCTTCCTGCTGCAGCCATTCATAGACTGACACATGCTCAGAGTGTGAACAAAAGCAAGGGCACAGACAGAGACATTTTTGCTTCAAGAGCTTTACATTTTCCTCCTCAGCTCAGGTTTAATCATCTCATTATTTTTTCTGTGTTTGTGCTGCTGGACCCAAACATTTCCCCACACCTTTTGCAATATGCACAATTCAATATTTGTACTTGCTGTGTGTGTGTGTGTGTATATATATATATATCGGTGTAATAAGCAGATTAGATTTCATTTTCCCTCAGAGACATACCAACAAGTTGAAATTTAGTTTAAAAACAATAACTGGGGAAAGGAGAAAGCAAATGCGCCCGTGCAGCTCTGCAGGGCGTGCGCCATAACTCAGTTTGCAAACCACTGAAAAAAAAAGCAGCTGTTTCTTCCATTTTTGGTGACTTATGGCTGTTGTGTTCTCCACAGTGGTGGCAGGTGCCTCAATTTGTTCACATTGGTATCTTGAACGAACACACTTTAGTACTGCCAACACATTTTTGAATACACACGGTGATATATGCAGGGCTGAAAGTGGAAACAAAAGGGGGTGTGCAGCTGTTTGTACACGAGGAATTTTACTAAAAGCTCCTGCCTGAGCGACCTTTTAACTGCACTGGAGTCAGTATACATTTTACACGTTGTTGTAGTTATTTGGTGGCGAGATTACTAAATTATTGCCATCGTTAATGTGGAGGACTGCAACAGTTTCATCTGAAGGATATCAGAACACTAGGAAAAGCTGCTCAGACTCCAGATTTTACTTTCCCAACAGTCAACTCAAAATATTTAATTTCCAAAGATTTATGACACAAATCCGAGAAGCATTGACCTGCAGCTTAATCTTTAAGACCAGGTTAGGCTTTCAGTCTGCTAATCCAATGGCTAGTCTGCTGCCTCAGCCTCTGGTGATGACAATATTTCAGGGCTTCTGTTGTAACAAGTGGTTATCTGGTATAAGAATTCACTGCATATTGTTTCCGAATATAGATTAACAAAACTAAATCATTATCAGACAGCAGCCGATGGTTTTAACATCACATTTTGTGCTCTCTGCATGGACTGTTTACCTGCATACAACCAAAGCCTGTTCAAACATCAACCTGGAATACAAGCAGACTATAAGCGATAACCAGAAAGCTTCCAGTACCAAAAATCTTGTCCTTTGCAGACCGATTATATTTAAATGCAGATATCTGTTTATAGAGATTACGGGGCTTTTATCTGGTCAGTTACACCGGGCTCAGCACAGCAGGGACTGGCTCTGATAATATACTTGGCAGAGGAGACGGGCAGCTGTGGAGTGGAGTGGAACTCGGGTTTTTTGCAGTTGTGTTGTGGGGGACCTTGCAAAAATGCAAAGCTCTGTACAAATGAGTACAGGTGAGCAAAAGCATTGTTCACATGAGCTTTGGTGGGTTAGTTATTTTCTTTTCTTTTGCAGATAAACAGTCTGTTGGTTAAAAATATACATTTCAACATGCATTTGTTCCAATCCATGCGCAGCTCTGCCAGTGAGATAGTGGAGAGGTCAGCCTTTACATCACTACATTATTATGAATTTCTGAATAAAAAATGACAAGGGCATGGTGAACTGCAAAATGTGCCTTAATGATAAGTGTCTGAAAAGAGCTCTGCTTCAAATTTATAGAAGCACCTGCTAGCTAAGCAAAACAGCTCCAAAACACTGGTGGCCCATTGAGGAGGGAAATTATGCTGGCAACACAGCTCTGACTCAGCAACTTTTAGGCTTTTAGTTTGGCTAAAGCTGTAACTCTGTTGCTGCTACGTGGCTCTACCAATAAAGCAGAGTCAGCTCTCTTCGACAGAGCCACTCAGAACATTTGTAACACCACATGTAGGTGATGTTCACCGTCTACCAAATTCTGAGCTGGTGGCTCCTTCCAAGAGCAGCAGAGAAGTGGAAGAGCCTGTATAATAAAACACAATAAGAGCAGCTGCAATGGAAGCAGCTGAGCTTGGAGAACGACTGCGGAGAATTCTGTACATTAGCGCCTGCAGAATTATACACTAGAGAATCTCAGTGCAGAGAAAAACCTCTGAGCCAAATGTCTCCCACCACATGCTGCGTGCTTCTTCACAGTATTTCTTAATGAATCCTCTGTGATGTCCTGAACTGACAGCATAGAACTGTGCAGTTAAGCTATGTGCTGTAAGCAGAAGCAATGTTTGCAGAGAAGTTTGCAGAGAGAATCATTGCTTAAACTGAACACTGTTTTGCAGTGGGTGCCTAGGAAACATGATAAAGCCAGTCAGCTGGACATAATGTATTGTGTAAAAACTTTAAAATAAAATGTATATAAAAAACACAGCTGCACTGTTTTGCAGCCCGAGATGGGCTATAACATTTTTGAATGATGTCAAAGAAATGACTCAGACTGAGCATCAGTTGCATCTTTAAAGAAACTGACCAGAAAAAAGGCTTAAGAGATTCCTCTTCTCATAATACACGTCAAGTCCTTATTGCCTCTAGGTTATTAAAAGTAAATGTTATATTGACATTTCAATCACTCAGCCTTATTGCTTTCTCCAAGACACTGACGGCGAACACTTGCATCTGAGGACATTTTCTCTGGACTTTTGTTTCAGTTACATGCAAAGCTTCTGCTGTCTAAGCAAAGGTCATGTGCAGAGTTGTTGAATGTTACTGTAAAACCTCCTATGCCACGAATAACTAGGTTTTCGTGATGACTAGTTCTTTCCCTCTGGAGTGCCTTTTCAGATTAAAGCAGCCTGCTGTAAATTCCAGCTGCTGGTTTTACTGCACACGTACGGTGTTGAAAAGTTTAATGCAACAATGTGGGCAGTGAATTTTTCATTTCCTATTTTCTGCCACTGCGTAACACATCCAAGTGCAAGATGAGAGTTTAATTGGAAATATGTCACTTTTTTCACCAGCAAGAATGTGTTTATGAAACCTTGAGCATCTATGCCATCCTTAATAAACCACCAGTTCCTCTCAGTCTCTGCCCAGTGACGGTTTCCAAAGCTGTGACATTTATATCCAAATGGTAATTGATTCAGAGGAAGCTGTTAGTATGCAGCTACACTTTAACAACTCTCCTTTGGGGGG
>JASGAU010349704.1:0-13216 GCA_030220045.1 Australoheros facetus | reverse complement strand
CCCACCCACCCACCTAGACCCCTGAGAAGGCAGAGAAGACTGGAAAGAGAGAGAGGTGGCTTGTTTTCCACATTTTGCTTCCTAACTTGACACACACATGCACATAGATCGTGCGGAGGGATGCTGCTGAGGTTGTTATTGATTGGATGCCACCGACAGAATGGACTTTGTCACAGGCAGTACTCCCCACTCAGGCTGCAGGCTGTGTTTACTGGTGCGTCTTACCGGCGAAGTCGAGGCACCAACACCAACAACAACAACAGCAACACAAGGGACAGACAAGCAGCAGTAATCCTCCCCCGATATGGTAAAGCCTGCTGAACAGAAATAATGGCATCGCATCCAGCGTGCTGACTGCATCCAAGCCCTGCAAAATTGCCAGAGCTGTCACTCATGATTACCACTCCTGAGCACTAGCTACGGACAGTTACAATTATGACACACTTAACGAGAACAAATGAAGCGATGATTGGCCGTATAATGTGACCTCTAGCAACTGCTGGCAGAGTTCATTGTGCGTCCTGGCCGTGCGTTTTCATTCAGCAGCTGCTAACACAGATGAAAGTAATCACTTATCATGAGCTGGGCTGTTAACAACAAGCACCAAAAAACTTGGGTGCATCTGTGGCCCTTTTCCCACTCCCAGGGACATTTCCCTTCATCACTATCCAAGGGCTTCGAAACGAGCAGTCGCTGACCAATTTGAGGTCAGGTTAGAACAGAGGGAAAATGAGTTTAACACTATAATCTTGGCTAAACAAGACAAATGAACTATATTCTTCAGTTTACTCCATCTAATTTACCCCCCACCCCCCATCCCCATTCATTAGTGTTGCATGAGTGATGAAAAGAAGGAAATCATCAGCTCTCTCAGTTGTAAGGTCTCGGTTTCCTCGGGCTTCTTTCATTCCGCTCCATTTTCTCTCAGAATCAGACGACGAATGTCGTTCAAAATGAGGAAACGTACTCTGCTTGTGCTTGGTCAGGAAAATGGGAGCAAAGGTTGTTGCCTTCTAACACTCAGAGTTTGTTGTTAACCCAAACCACAACTTTTCCCTGAACCAGACCTGGCAGTCAGATGCTTTCCAAATGCTTTTGCGTGGTGGTCAAAATCTCTTCTGTGTTCATTATTCCATAAATTCTGATCCACAGCGGTACCGGCTGAAATGCAGCCCCAAACCGTGACGGAGCCTCCACCGTGTTTTAAAGATAACTGTAGATGCTCGTTGTTCCTCCTGACCTCGGCCGTTTAATTTGAACCAGAAATTTCAACTCTATCAGACCTGTTACCACCTATTTTCAGTCCAGTTCTTATGCAATTTGGCACACATCAGCCTTTTCTCCCCTTTCCCTTCCTGACAGTCTCCCATCCACTGAGACCATTTCTGATGAGGCTTTATTCAATCGGAGCGCTGTATCTTTCAGGTCCTGTGTCTGGTCTATGCTGGATTTCTTCCAGCTTCTTAAGGATGCAGCTTTCAGATGCCTTTTGTCTGCTGTAAATAGTTTTTTAGGCCTGCTGCTTTTTTCTTTTGTCTTTCACTTGCTTCCTCAATTTTTTTTAACGACACGCTGCACACCATGCCAAAATATAACAAGTTTTCAGCTAATAACTCTTTGGCAATCACTTTGTTAGTGGAAAAATAATATTTTATCAAACTCTATCTTTTTGTATTAACCTTTTTTGGCGGCATTTTTTATAGATTCAAATGAAGAAATGAAATAAAAAATGTGTATTTTTGTCACAGGCTGCTAGTAACAAAGTGCCCAATGATACAATTTATAATTGGTTCTTTGCTAATTTTTCTGTTATTTGTAGACCCAACACTGGTTCATCCCTTGAGTTTGGTGTTGGTTTTTTTTTTGCATGAACTGAATGATTCATAGGTCAGTGTCAGTGGCTCAATAATCAGAACATTGGTCAGGTGCAAAGACTGGACTGAAAATGAGTAAAAAAGCAGCCAATGTCTGTAAAGTCTGTAAAGTCTGTCTGCTTGGAAGCAAAATATAAAGAAATGAGTGGTGACTTTTGCGTAGTAATATATAGTTCATTACAGTCTTCAAGAGTACAACAATACCCTTTAATTACATTAATATTTGTTTCCATGTGGAGGAGAGGTATATTAGCGTGTCCCTCTTGCAGACTGGACTGCTCGATGTTAGAACTGCATTTTATTTTCCCACCAGCTGATGGCCAGATGTTGTCTCATAAATACTCATTTGATTGTCACAAAACAGCTGCGACAGTGTGATGCACACACTCGCACGCACACACACGCACAGCTGCTTCTCGACTTCATGGTTTGATTTTGACTTTGCAATCATCGATCTCCCCTGAGAAAAATCTCAGAGCGGTTTTCCCTCCTTCCCTTCCCGCACGCTGTGTTTTTCAGATGTTAGAAAAGCAGGTTTGGACTTAAGGTAAAGAGCCAAACAGAGGCTAAAAGTTTTAATTTCCCTCGACCCTACTTTGCATTCTTTAGGAATTCATTAAGTATTCTTTAAGGTGTGACTCATCCAGTCGCTGAGGTCCAAATTAGAAGTTTTAGTATAGCTTATAATCCCCTTCTATGCATCATAGAGCAGTGAGATGTGTCAAATTGAAACAAATTGCAAGAATCAGTGCACCAAGAAGTCTCTGGCCGTGCAGCTTTACTTAATTTGATGAAAAAAGATGGAAACGCACTTCTTAAATTTTCTTTCTACTGTTCTTTCTGTTGGCTGCTCCTGCTCCCCCGTTATCATAAACTCCACGTCTGTAGAAAAACTCATGGAAGCGCGGAGCTCCCTTTAAAAAAAAAAAATTAGAACAGTCATTTAACTTTTGACAAACACTGTTATGCTATAACTAGTTTTACAGAAAGGTATTAAATCTATCAGTTAAGGTCAGTGTCATTATTGNAAAAATATTCTAGCTAAATGCTCCTGTGGGGGCCCTAAAAACGCCCACATGGGGCTCACTCGTGATTGGTTACATTTAGAAAAAGTACCATTTTTGCATTGTTTACATGTCCTATCACACCCCAACAGAGGTGCAGGTCTGTTTACAGCCTCCATCGAGTGTTGTCAGAAAATGTAAAGCTCTTGTATTTAATTGGCTTCAGCTGAGTAGATGTTCCTCGGGTATAACTTCGAATGCCACGAGCAAAACATGGCATGTTCTGTCTTCCATGTTTGTGTAAGTCAAAGCGAGGATATAATTGATCGTGTTTTGTCCCAGTTTCAAAATAATTAAAGTGCCTGAACTGAACTCTGCTGTGTTCTTTTGACTTAAATAAGATGTTCATTCATTCTTTCTTGGATCCACGTGCTATCAAACGAGATGAGGAAGGCTGCTTCTCTCTCACATACTGCCATCAAGTTTGCCACATAGGTGGGCAGAGCAGCCATCTTAGCTCCGTTCCCTTGTTGTTGTCCTTTTGATCTGACATAACACATTATCATTGAAATTGCAAAAGCATTAAAACCTTACGGGGCTGCTGAAACCTACAATGTTATAGAAACTGAAACGGCCAATCAGAGGGCAGCTTCTGTAAACACTAATTCCACCGTATGCTTGTCCAGAGTTCCTCAAATGGGTCTAATGATCCGAATTATTGATTTCATTTCCTTGCCAGGGTGTTAAAACTGTTTAGCTTTTTTTTTTTTTTAAACCGTGCATCTATGAAGCGGTTTAACAGTGGGAAAAAAAAGAGGCTTGGTAGGCTAACATCCAATGCCCTGTATAATTTTCAAGGTCAAGCATCTCTCTGTCTCAGGCTAAACCAATCCCTCGTCATCAATCTGTTTGTGCTTTCCATGGATTGGCTCCAGCTGAATAACCTCTCAGTGGTATCTGCTTTTTTTTTCTCCCAATATTGTGATTGTTATTGCTTTCCCCACCAGAGTGTGACCTCTGATGGCCTGCAGCCAAGTGTAAAGCAGTAACCTTTTGCCCTTTCCTTATTGTATTCTCTCGACCAACCATAACAAATTTGATCAGTCTAGACTTTCAGGTAATTTCTCCTGAAGACACTCTTAGTGCTGCAGCTGCTTGTTCATGTGAAAAAATGACCAAAACAGTCGTGTCAACAATGAAAAAGACGGCAAGGGAGAGAAGTTAAAAACCCCGCCCCCTTTCTAACCTCTGGACACCTGGCTGATTGTTCATTGGACGTGAAAATTGGTTTGCTGGGTTTGGAAAACTGAAGAAATAGCTGGACACGGTACTGGAACGGGTTGTGGATCCATTTAATTATGGAACAGTCCTTTTTGAAAGACTGTATCACAAGCGTAATCCATTTAGCAACACTGGTTCCTTCACTCCTTCTGACATGGAAACATCCCTTCAATCTGAAAAACGATGGGATTGTACATCTGCAGTTTTTTAAACGCCCCATTCACCTTCTACCTCATTCCCCCAACACCCCACCCACTGTCTCATTTATTTAGGGACTGTGCAGTTTAACCATGACTAAACAGCATAGCTGAGCAACAAGGAGAACTCCTCTGTATAGTTTTTATTTTTTTCTGGAGGTAGCCCCAGAATTTGGTATGGTTCGATGGTTCCATTATTTAACTGAAAAAAGTCACTCCTAATAGAGCCTTTTGGAACACCTGTGTGGTCCATGAGGACTACAGTAGTCCTTAAGGACATCCTTGCTTCTTGTTGCAATTACAGAGATAATTTATTTATCTAGAGAGTTGCTGCTGAGTGCAAACCTGGTTTCATAATTTCCATAACATCTACTGGATATAAAAAGTTCATGTATGAAGGAAAGATGGAGACTGACAGGAAGCAGTGATGGTGAGGTGAAAGGTGAACATACAAACTGATAAAATCCATCCCTCACATACAAGCTTTGGCCAAAATAAAATGGATTTTGTCTGAAGGACAGGAGATTCCGAGAGATATTTATTCCATACCAACTCTTAATATGCTGACTTAACTAAAAATTATTACTCAACAGTAATGTGCAAAAGTCTTGAGTCACTCTTCTTTATATTTTGCTATAAATGTGGGACATGGATGCAGTGATTTATTGAAACATCTGCAAACATACATGGAAATACAATATAGAAGACAAAAGGTGTGTACAGTTCTAATGAGCTTCAGTGTCAATATTTATTTGACCACCTTTATTCTTCAACACAGTCTCAGCTCTCTGAGGCAGCTTTCTTGTCATTTTTATAAGCAGTGTTCAGGAACAGTTCTCCAGGCTTCTTGAAGGACATTGAAAGCCCTTCGGATGTCGGCTGCCTGTTGTTCCATTCATTGTCGAGATGATCCCACCCAGCTTCAGTTATGTTAAGCTCTGGGCTCTGGGGAGGCCAATCCATGACCGATAGTGTTCTTCCGTGTGTTTCTCTGCAGGTATGCTTTTACCGCATTGGCAGTGTGTTTGGGATCGTTGTCATGCTGAAAAATGAAGCCGTTGCCAATCAGATCCTTTCCAGAGGGTATTACATTGCAGATCAAAATATGATGGTACTCTTCAGTGTTCATAATTTCATCAGTTTTGACAAGATCTTAAACACCACCAGATGACATGCAGACACAAACCATGACAGATATGTTCTATAGATGGCTGTAGACACTCACTGTGGTGCCTCTGTCCTGACATACTGATGATGATTGGAACCAGAAATTCTAATCAAATTGGGGTTTATCTCTCCATCAGACCTGTTAGCACTGATTTCAGTCCAGTTCTTATGTAATTTCAGCTCCCTGTTTGCCATCCTGCCACTGAGGCCTGATGAGGCTTCAGTGAACAGTAGACGGATCAGCTGAAGGTCCAGATCTCTCACTTCTTTTGTTGCCCTCAACTTGTCCACCTTCCTCAGATTTTAGAGGATGCACTGCACACTGTGCCAATCACAAGAAAGAAATCACAAGAAAGTCTGACTCCTCAGAAGCAAAATTTAAAAAAATGATGGGTTAGCTATCTACACATTACACAAATGACCTGCTAGGCCGTGGAAACCCATGGAAACCCATGGAAACCAATGCCATGAAACTCTTGGCACTCAGCTTTTGTGCAGATGTTAATGCCAGAGGAGGTTTGGAGTTCTGCAGCTGTTGAATCAGCTGAGCGTTGGTGACTTTTTACGCACTATGTGTCTCAGCACTTAGCGACCCCACGTCCTAACTTTGTCACTTTGTGGCTGAGTTGCTTCCACTTTGCAAGAAGACCACTTACAGTTGACAGTGGTATAGCCAGGAGAGAAGAAATTTCACAAACCTATTACGGCACCACGCTCCAATTCAGTGAGCGCTTTAGAGCAGACTATTCTTTCACAAATGTTTGGAAAATCAGAGCTCGGTGATGATTTTATACACCTGTGGCAACTGGACAGGAAACACCTGGATTCAAGGATGAATAGGTGTGGTCCAATACTTTTCTCCCTATAGTATATGTATGAGGACCAACAACTATACCAAGAAAACTTCATCAGTTTTCTCAAATTGATGTTTTCCCTGCAGAGCAGAAGGAGCACTATTTATGAAAAAAGGGCAAAAAAACCTTCTGTATTCCTCATTTGCATAATATTTGGTAAATAATTCATCAGATCATCAGGATATCTTCCACATGGGAACAAAAGTTTTGATGACAGTGTGTCGATGCTCTCTGACTGAGCTCACCCCACCTGTCATCAACATTATCTGTTAACTGCATTGTTTTATTCTGCAGAGGAAATGAAAAATGCATTTTATTTTTTTTACTGTTCATCTACTGATTAAAAAGCTGCAGTGTGTGTCATAATTGTTGCATATTTCATCAAAAAATACATCATGTCTTCAGTTCAAGCAAATGTTTAGTGAGATGAAATAAAAAGTTAAAAAAGAAATGCATTTTTATATGAGAAAAGATTAAAGAAAGACATTAGGAAAGATGTAAATATGTAAAATCAAATTGACTTTTTATTCATATATTATTTAGTAATATACATCATGAGATAAAATTAACTTGATTAGTTAATAATTTACTTATTTACCAACACTTTGAAGCACCACATCAGCATTCTTTATATTAACTGACTGAATATAAGGAGTGAAATTTTCAGTATAAACTGATGACTTCAAATTTGTGGATATTTCTAATTATTACATTTGAAGCTGTTTTATGGAAACTCAAACACCTGCCAGGTGGGTACATACGAGCAGCCGGCTCTTTGGTGACACACATCAAAACAGCTTTTAAGTGTTCGCTTCACATCCGGTGTGGAGCTTTTGAAACATGTTGGGGCTGCCTGGCTCATTAACAAAGGCAACAGAATGGACCCTCGAACAGGGCCGATGTCAAAGGAGAGCAATTCCCCTCTGCGCCAGAACTGGGGCAGACATTTTGGATGGTGCTCTGAGCTCAGTCTAATGAAGACCCACATAAAATCCCCTGATTGAAAGACAAAATATAGATCAGCTTGATGCTAGGGAGTGAATATGGAGCAAATATCTGTGATGCTAATCAACATAACAATTACAAGGTGAGTGCTTTCAAGATGATTTCTCCTATGGGGTGAAAGGCAATAATTTTTACAGTGTGATTGTTTAGTGCTCCTGGCGCGGGGAGCCGACTCTGAGCTTGAGATCTCTTCTGTGTCATTTATTATTTCATTTGTCTGTGTAAATATGGTCTCATTATTTTTCAGCCAATTCCGACCCGATCGTTACCTGTCAGCACTTTTTGCCGAAACTAGCTTCGCACACTAGAAGCTGTTTAATGCTAATGGACAATCCCTCTTCCTATTGTGCTCAACATGCCATCTGATGTGCCATTTTGACTGACAGAGGAATGGAGGGCCAATTTGCAAATGCCGTCTTCCAGAGCATCCACTGCGGAAAGACATTCATCAAAAGCTCGGTGCCCTTTTTCTTGTCTTCTTGTCATATTATCTGTACAGTGCTGTCAGGGGCACGGTGGAGTTGATCATACTATATATCAAAGCCCTGCATGGGCAGATCACTTGAATGATGTAAAGTATGGGTGGGCAATTAATGTCCACCTTCTCTTCTTTTTTTCCCCCTTTCATCTGGAACTTGGAGTTAGCAGTTTGAGATAAAGTGCTTCAGACAACAGTTACGTCAAGTAAGGGCAGGGAATTGGGAACCACCGCTAACACAGTGTCCACACTGAAGCAAACTTTCAATAGTTTTAATACCTGCTCAGGTGTCTTTGTAGAAGACACAGTCAAGTGGCTCCTTTTATCATAAGATGTTTTAAGGTGTATTTATTCGCTGTAATCAAACAAGAAAGCAAGTGGGAACTTGGTCCTGACGTTTAAATTTCAACAATATCATAAAAAAATACCTTCAAATTAAACAAATATTATGGAGCAGAAAATGTATTGTTGTTCTTTCCTAACTTGTTCAGAGCGTGTCACAACAGATTTATCTGTCAACATTAAAAACAGGTGACTTATAAAACAGTGAAACTCCTGCAGTTTTCATTGGTGTGTGTATTTTTTCATGGGTGTGTGTTTTGGGAGGTGAGGATATGATTCGCTTTTGGAGCAAGTCTCAGGTGGCCGATTGAGCAATGTCGGTATTTTGGCACAACTGAGTTTTGTATGATGATGCTGCATTATTGTCTAATTTACTCTAAAGTCCATCACACTGTAGTTTACAAAATAAACATCATATTATATTAAAGAAGACTTGAAACTAGAAAATGAGATCATGAACTCAGGAAAGTGTTTCCTGAGGTCACAGATCAAGTGATCAGTAAGGCCATTTTCTCATAGACTTGTATACAATTGTGTTTCTTTTTGCGATCAGAAGAGCTGCCCTCTGCTGGCCATCAGAAAGAATGCAGGGTTCAGGTGCTTCACTCATATCATGCAAATCTTACATACTTGTGAAAAGTTCTTTTTTATTAAAAAATGTAATTCTATTCATTACATATAAAGTGACATTTTAATAAATGTATATACCTGCTAACGTTTCCTTGGTCCACCATGAGAATTAATCCGATATTCGAAATATGCTCCGCATGACTTTTCTCTCAGGTCATTCGTGCCCCTCCTGTCATGACCCTGTACCCCATAGTTTGAGAAACACTGTTGTGGGGGAATTTTGTCCCACCCTTCTTTACAGTGTTGCTTCAGTTCATTGAGTTTAGCAGGCATTTGTTTATGCACAGCTATCTTGAGGTCCCACCGCAGTATTTCAGTATGTCAGGTTAAGGTCTTGACTTTGTCTGGGCCGTTGCAACTTTCTTGATTGTATTCTTTTTCAGAAATCCTGATTTTCTGCTGTTCTCGAGATCATTGTCCTGTTGCACGACCCAGTTTGGGTCAAGCTTTAGCTGTCAGACACATCTGACTCTAGAATACTTTGGTATAAAGAGGAGTTCATGGTCAACTCAGTGACTGCAAGATGCAGCCCAAATCATCAGCCCTCCACCACCGTGCTGACAGTTGGTAGGAGGTGTTTGTGCTGACATGCTGTTTGATTTTGGCTGAATCTGCCACTGTGCATTACAAACATCTCCGATGTTAGAGAAGTCTTGTGGTTCCCTTCCAAACAAGCCATACGTGTTCAATCTTTCTCTAATTGTTCTGTGATGAACTTTAAGATTTAACATCCTAACTGAGGCCTGTGGGGCTCCTGGATTTTTTTCAGTTTCTCTGGTCTGCCCTTGGGGTGAATTAGCTGGGCCGTCCACAGCTGGGAAGATTGACGACTGTCTCGAATGTTTTCTGTTTGTGAATAATCTTTCTCACTGTTGAATGATGGACTTCAAATTGTTTGGAAATGGCCTTAATACCCTTCCCAGAGTGACGGGCAGCAACAATTGCTTATTTAAGATCGTGATGGCTAAATGCTCCAGACCTGCACACTGTGACATTTATAGAGGTGCTCACACTTACTAATGATCAGTTAGTCAAGTGCATTTGATTAGCAGCACCTGGCTGCTGCTTGTCCTCTTTGTTCTCATGGAAGCAGTAAGGGGGTACTTAGATTTTTACACTGTGTGTACATTTTGGCTTAATTTTTGTTAAATAAATAATAACACTGTGTAATATGTCATGTTTTGTTGCTCAAAAGGTTATAGTTATCTGATTTTAAGACCTGCTAAGGACCAGATGATTTTTATTATGTTCTTATATGTAAAACCTTACAAAAGGGTGTAATATTTAACTTTATATGTAATGACTACAGAATATATTAATTTTTAACTTTTAAATTATGAAGGAAGTATTACTTTGATGTAATAACTTTCAGAGAGGGTGTAGTCTATGAAAACACATTAAAAACTGTATTGTTTTGTTACATTTGATCACTTGAACAGTCCAAATATGTCAAATTTAATCTGCTGATCTCTTTGATTACATCGTTAATAAAGCCTTTAATGAAACATGTCACCATTTAACAACTGTTTGTTGTGGGTTCACCTTACAATGGAACCTAACAAGTAATGCTTGGTGATAATAATATTACTAAAAAAGCACCAGCGAGATCAGTTTCATAACTTAAGTGCATTAAATGTTGCAAAGGACCCCATAAATATCATCAGCTTGTTATGTGAAATCTCTCTGCTATAAAAGTAATAACAGCAGACCTTGGTCAAACAGCATTCACCTTGATCAAATGGCACTCAAGCTGGCTGAAACAAATAAATCTTGGCAGTAGTTTTAGTCTGCACACCAGATGGATGAGCTTTGACATGCAGGATAATAACTGAGTGAATGAGGACAGCAGACTTCATGCAATGACAGCAGAGTATTTGAAAGTCAATTTAATACGGTTTTCTTTTACTGTCAAATTACCTGTCTGGATGTTTTAATGTGGTAATGCTCCCCATCTGCTGTGTCAGATTTGGCCACAATAAAGCACATTTTTAAAATGATTAAACCTTTGAGAAATTGAAAGAGGCTGTGTTTTCTTTTCTTTTTTAATGCTATTAACCATCCCCCACTCCTAATATTTCTCCTTTCTTTGGTCTGTAGATACAAAATGTTGGCTAAGTAAACTTCCATTTATGACAAAAGAAGACATTTGTAGTGTATTTGTAATAGAAACCTGCCATTAGCACATGTAGTACAAGTAAAATCCATTAACTGTATATAAAAGATGGACATGGCCAGTGTGACAGTACCCACTGGTTAGTAAAGTCTCACTGTGAAGCCTCAAGCTGAGACTATGTTGGTGTTTTTAAACTAGACAGAACCAGACACAGGACGGATTTTACGGAGACACTGAGGGACACTGTGTGGTCCACTGTTTTCTGTGGCAAAGGGGGCAATAAAAGAAGTGGAGAGGTGCTTTTCTTGAGTATTAAGAGCTCTTATTATGGCTGCCACTAATACTTCTAGGGCACTCACCCATTTAGGAACCTTCTTAAGCAAAATTGACCATTTGACCAGAGATGGGGACGAAAGTGGTACCCTCAAAACACAGAAAGTGGTGCATGATTAGATGTTATAACTGAAACCATGATCTTTACCTAACACGTTTTGGTGCCTAATCCTGTAACATCATGTGAAAATTAAATTCACACTAGGTAAAAGTTAAACTATCACCCCTTTGGCCTCCTTGAAGAAAAATAAATCCAGAGAAGAAATTCATAATCTGAAGCTAATCTTACAGAAAAGCTAAAATTTATAGACCAAAACCAGAATTTTGATAGTAAATTTCTAATTTGGTGAAATAAAGCAGAAAAATTATATATGTGATATGTGAAAAATCTGGAGTTAAATTCATGAAGCCAAAGTCAAATGTTTGAAAAGTTTCTTGACTTTCATTTATGCAGAATTTTGAAAATAAATGAGGAAAATGTGTTGCTTTTTAGGAAAATCTGAGCCTGAAGTCATGATTCAACAAGTTCTATTTAGTAAAACATTCTAAAGTCGGATTTTTAAATCATAATTGTCAAACCCGTAAGACAGATTGTGAAATTAAAGTTTGCATTTATAGATAATATTTTCTTGGAGGTACAGTCAACTAAGAAAATATCATCTCAAACAACCTTTTATTTTGCTGTAGACTGAAAACATTTGGGTTTGACATCAAGCCCAAGCTGTGACATCACCTCCACTGTGGTTCACAGAGAAAATCGTATGTTTGGGATCATGATTCTTTTTTTTCTTCAAACTTTGGCCTTTCCATCACCTTGGTAAAGGTTCATCTTTGTCTCATCAGTTCATAAAACTTTGTCCCAGAGTTTCTAAGGCTTCTCTCTTTCTCAGGAAATTCCAGCCCAGCCTTCCTGCTCTTCTTGCTAATTAGTGGTTTGCATCTTCTGGTGAAGCCTCCGTACTTAAGTTTATGAAGTCTTCTGTGAACAGTAGGTTGTGATCCCTTCACTCCTGCCCTCTGGAGGTTATTGCTGATGTCACTAACAGTTGTTTTAGCGTCTTTCTTCACAGCACTTACAACATTTCTGTCATCAGCTGCTGTTGTTTTTCTTGGTCTTCCTGCTCAACATCTGTCACTTAGAACACCAGTGACAACATTCTTCTTCAGGACGTTCCAAATGGTTGTTGTATGGCCAATGTTTGTGCAATGGCTCTGATTGATTTTCCATCTTCTCTCAGCTTCACAGTTGCTTGTTTCTCACCCACAGACAGCTCTCTGGTTTTCATGTTAGTCACTCCTCTAAGTACAAATTCACAGTCTGCACAGGCAAAACCCAAATCTGAAACTGAGCGCAGGCATTCATTGCTATTTATTGTTTGAATAATCAATGTAACAGGACACAGCTGGGCAACAAAACACACCTGTCAGTCACATGTTCCAATACTTTTATTCAAGAAAAATGGGTGGGTTCAGAAATAAGGTGCTATCTTCTGAACTGTGTATCAGATCCTGATGTAAATACCTGGAAATAAAAGCCGAGATGCTGATATTTTTTCTAATATTGATTTTTTAAAGTTTTTATGGCAAACCCAAATGTTTTCAGTCTACAGCAAAAATAAGAGAATTGGCCTCACTGTTCCAACACTTTTGGAGGGGAGTGCACTTAATATTAACCTAAATGCAGTCCTTTCCCTACATTCAAATTTTACTGAACGTCAAATCAAAACTTCCTCCCTGGTCCAAGAATATTTCTACAGTGTCTGAATCCTTTTCACCTCCCCCACCACGTGGATGGGCTTTGATTTATAATGCTAAAGTAAACCAGCTGGGGCATGTTTGCATAGACACACACACACACACACACACACACACACACACACACACACACACACACACACACACACACACACACACACACACACACACACACACACACAC
>JASGAU010349700.1:0-10266 GCA_030220045.1 Australoheros facetus | reverse complement strand
CAGCAACCCATGCAAATCAAAGGCAAATGGGGGATAAAAGGTGCTGTTTATGAGCATGAGGTGGTTGCATCTTGTCACAGACATCGGTCCTTGATGCATGGAGAGGATTTCTCTTCATTCCCTGTCCTTTTGTCCTTGCATGCTTTATTATTATTATTTTTTTATTTTATTTTTTTTATGTCTCCATTCTGTTAATAATACATGAATGTCCTCTTTCCCTCCCCTTCCCTCTCCCCCCCTCTCCTCCCCTGTAGCAATTATTGAACCCACCACCACTAGTGCTGTCTCAAGCCCAGGTCAGTATATGTCACTATGCTGTACACCAAATCAGCAAAGCGGTCCGCTGCCTCATACTAACCTGAGCTGAAATCCTCTCCTGCATCTCAATTTGTTTCAATGGGCTGGCTGGAATGCCTGCTGGGTGTACAGCTTCACTGTATGTCTTTTATATTTTATATTTGCATTTGTTTTGTTTTATTTTTCTTTGGTAATTTTAGTTTGGCTTCTTCAGTCTGGCTACATTATACTTCTTGCAGCCTGTGCCATCGCAACACCCCGCCCCCTTTTCTACCATTAAAACCTCGCCTCCCCCACCAGTACCCTCACTTGGATCAAATAGCGTCATCAAGTGGCTGCTCCATATTCCTTTGGGTCTGATGCTTTTCATAATGCTGATGGCTTCTTTCTCTCTCTCTCTCTCAACACCACTCTCCTGCTCCCCGGCAGTCGCTTAATGTAGTATACATCAAAGGCAGTACACCGTTGGTGGCAAAGGGCCGTGGTTTGTTGTTTGCAAGATGGAATCTCTGCTGTGTTTGTACTTTTCTGCCCCCCTTCCACCCCCAAACTACATCCTCCTTCCTTTGTGTCTCTTTTTTAATTTTCCTCAATCCTTCCCTCTCCTTTCTCTCTGTCCTTTCCTCTTTAAAACAATCCGCTGGCGCTGTGCCACCCCCTTTAACCTGATCTCCTGCTAGCGCTGTTGTCAGTGCTACACTGTCGACGTCGCCCTTATTTCCCCTCCTCACTGTATTCTGCTGCTTCCACATTCCAGCCCAGAATAATCCCCTCTGCCTGGTCGTCTCTTCTCCCTCTCTAATGGTTTTAAGCAAGTCACAGAATGTAATCTCTCATGGTGGTTACATTATTTATTTATTTAATTTTTTTTTTTTGCTTAATTCTGCTCATGCACACAGAAGCACACTCACACTAAAAGCTTTCTCTGGCACAGATGCACATTGTAGATGCTGAAATGAAACCATTCAGAAATATTGTGACAGGCTCAACTGCACCTGCACTTACAGTATGTACTGTATGTAATCACAATCGGCACATGTGAGGATTCATATTGCATGGTTTATCCGCTAGGCGTTTTTCATGACTTTTCACCCAGCTCCGTGAAAGGATTCTCTACCTGTCTGTCTGAGCCAAATATAATTATCCATGGAGATTCTGTCAGATAACAAGTTAAAATAAGCTCAGCAGCAACAAACGGTCCTGGCATGGCCCTGAACTCTCATTTGATGTAATGCTAGCAGAACAAATGACAATTTCATGGTCCAAAGGAACACCGGTGGTTTCAATCGTAGAGATAAACTCTCTCAGTGAGCCACTGTTTTTGCTTTGTTCCAAGTTGTATTTGAAGTTAATTTTTTGATGCCGCCCTCACTAAGTGGCTTGGTAAAGGGAATTATTCTAGATCCCAAACACTGGATAATTAAGTTTCATAATTATTTTTTACCAGGTTATTATCTGCTTTTATTTCCCCTGTGAATGGGTTTGGGGAGATGCGGTCCCAAAATAAGAATGAAATTTCTGGTCTGTAAGGTAAGCGAATCCGAAGAGCCGAAATGGAAATAAATAAATAAATAAAACTCAGCCCCCACAGCACTTGCACTGTATGTTTCAGTCCATTGATCAAGGGCAAATGACAAAAACAAAATCAAATTACAAAGAGAAAACACTGTTAATAGGAAACATCCGTCATTATGCTTTTATTTCTAACCTTGCTGGGCTAGTACTACTCCAATAAAAGTCATCTCCAATGGGCCAAAAAAGCTACTGCGTAGGTTAATTAAATCCTATTTTTATGGTAGATGTTAGATTGTTTGACTCAGCACTTGTATAATCTGATCTCTTACACACACAGCTGTACACATCCTCATGGCACAAAGATATTTTCAAACCCAGCAGGTAAACTTAAAAAGCATTTTTAAGCAAGACTTGGGACATAATGCCATGAAATGATACCATTTGTCAGAAAAGGCTGCAATTCCTATAGCTCCGAGACATAACAGCATGGACCTCTCCATAAATGACATTTCATCCCTGATAATCACATGAAGCTCATATCAGCAAAACTAAAGATATCATTGTTAGAATTCGTAGAAGCAGGATTCGCTCAGCCTGGTTGTGTTCAGGAAGGCTGATAAAACACAAAGAATAGCAACTGACCCATCCATAGATTATCTATTGAGGACAGTCCTTCCTCGGGCACAGCATTACTTGTTTTTCAGTATGATACACAGGATCAAACAGTCTGCTATATAGTACTGTGCAAAAGTCTTGAGCCACTCATGATGGTAAAATGGGAAGTAGGTTCAGCAATTTATTGAAACATGTGGAAACACAAATGGAAATACAGTATGTAAGTATATAAAGGCAATTCGTGCAATTCGAACGAGCTTGAAAGTCAATATTTGGTGTGACCACCTTTAGTTTTGAACACAACCTCAACTACAGCCTGAATTACAAGCTTTCTTATAATTTCTTTAAGTAGTCCTTAAGAAGAATAGGCTTTGTGAAGGACATTCAAAGCTGGATGTTGGCTGTCTTTTGTTCAGTTTTCTATCAGTTCATGACTGATAGGGTTCCACTGTGTGTTTTTCTATCCAGGCATACTTTTACCTCATTGGCCGTGTGTTTGGGATCATTGGCATGTTGAAAAATGAAGACACTGTTAGTCAGGTACTTTCCAGATGGTATTGCATGGTGGATCAAAATCAGATCTTTTTTTCATAATTCCATCGATTTTGAAAAGATTCCGAAACCACTTGATAAAATGCAGCCCCAAATCATGACAGCACCTCCACCATGTTTTACAGATGTCTGTAGACACTCGCTGTTGTACCTCTTTTGACTTTTTCAAATTTGAATCCATAAGACCTGTTATCACTGATTTTCAGCTCAGTTCTTATGTGGCATACCTCATTTTCTCCCTGTTTCCCTTTCTTGACAGCCACCCTTCCACAGACACCATTTCTGAAGAGAACACTAGCTGGCTCATCTGAAAGGCAGTGTTAGTGGCTTGAGGAAAAAAAAAAAAAAGGTAATGACCGAGCTAAAGATTTGTGAAAAAGTAGCGAATGTTCAGAGAAAAACTTTGAAAACCTTCAGAAAGCCTAGAGAACTATTGCTCAATATGGTGTTATAAAGATCCGGCTCCTTGGAAGCAAAATAAAGTATTGTGAAAGTAAAAATATCATGAAGATGCTGCCAGTTACTATAAAAGCACATAGTAACTGAGATTTTGCTTGGATACATGATCAAACTGAACAGATGGTGACCAATAGAAACATACTTTAACATGATTGCTTTCATAAATTGAACTAGTGTGTTATGTATACAGCTATGTACGTGCTAATATAGCTGTACAGTTGTTGTTTACTGACATAAATGCATCTTTGACCTTTGACAGTTGAATTGCGCCCATGGAGATCAATGCAAATCATTTTTTACTTTTATCTTGTTCTTTCTTTACCTATTTTATTAATGTCATACAGATATGTTTGCGTTTTTCAGGTAACCACAGACTCAAAGGAAAGCCATCTGTTTCTGGCTCTTGAGATGAATTTTTTATATACTGCACTGTGAAGTTTATACTGCCAGTGTGGAAAATGGTAATATACTATTTGGTGACAATCAAGGCCTTAAGCTTATTTTATCTTTAGCATATGGATTTACATGCATTTACCCAAACATAAAGCACTGATCCAATTCTCTAAAGCAGCTGGCGTGGAGCCACCCTGTCCTCCCAATGAAATGTAGATCTGTGATAACAGCATTTGCTCCCACAGGCTTTCGCTACTGTTTGTTCACACAGATCACTTGACACTAACAAAACAGTGTTCTTAACACTGTACTGAGCCACATTTCGTGTCTTCATGAGGCACAATGTGCACTGCTGCTGGTTCAAGGAGTATTGCATGCATTATACATAATGGGGTACCTCTCTCTAATTCCCAGATGCCATGTTAACTTCCAAATAAACAAAATTTAGGCCCGAGTGTAGCTGCTTGAACATGATTCACGTACTGTTTGACTTTCTTTTTTATCCTTTTACTGGGGCCTAATTTTTCATGGTACATAATTTTCTTTTTTCCTGTTATCTGGTATAATAAGAGTAATTACAGAGAGAGTTAATACTGATGTTTGAATCGCTTATTTGGCCATCCCCCATTCCAGCATCACGCTTTAAGAGATAGGAAGAGTGGTTTAATGAGTCTATGAAGGTTTATGTGTCTTGGACAATAGTGGAGTAGGCTGTAAAACTTTTCAGGGAATTATTCCCTGAAAATTTCTTGTATCTCTGTAGAACAAAGAATCAGATGAGATATTCTTTATAAAAATGTTTGCAAATTGGAAGTTTTACCAGCTTAATGAAGCCCATTTTCTGATTGATTTAGAGCAGAGGTAGGTCATATATCTTTCTTCATTCAGGGTCCAGAGCACAACATCAAAGAGATAATCTACCTCATTAAGTATTCTTCCAAAGTCCTCTAAAATACAAAAGTCACTCACTCAGCTCCCGAAGGTTCAGGGAGTTGTGTTAATCAAATTATTATAGTAAGCCTGTAAAGCTTCTCTAATCAAAGGATAGCTGGCTAATTTATGTCTGAAATTGGGGTAATGTCTCCTTTGGAAGATTACTTTAAACAAGGTTGAGTGTGCTTTTTTTCTTTCAGTTCCTTATTTTGTTATCTGATGCTGTTGCAAGCAAGACTCTAAGGAACATTTTGTTTATGTTGCACTCTATAAATACACAACTTGGCATTTTTCTCTTAAGTTCTAAATTAATATTCTCTCTTGGCCATCACTTTGTAAATATTAGACTAACTATAACCAAAGAAGCCCATAAGCACATTCAGTCCGTCTTTGAATCTGTGTATAGCATTACTTTGGTGATTTTGTCAGCATATGACTTTTACTGAATTAAGCCCTAATATATAGTGCATCTCTGGTGTTCTTCATTAAAGTTTAGTAACTTATTTTTTTTAGTATTTGGCCTTAAGGGGAATTAATGTTGATAAAGTTTCAACACAAAATTGTATGTTCAGATTTAGCAGATGCAGCGTAAGTCTTTAACTTGAGGGGATATTAGTTGTTATCAGCTGTAGGCTTGTAAGGCAGTAGGTAATATCAAGATCTTTGGTGTTTTGCTTTTGTACATGTCCAGGTTAACTGTGTATCACAATTTTTTCCCTGAAAATACTAGCAGGCTGGCCTTCTCCTTTGCCCTGCAGCAGAGCATACTAAGTTCTTTCGATATATTCTGAAACATATGCTCCAACATATGCTCCGGGTCCACATGGACTACTGGAATACTGATTATTATATAATAACATAAATACTAGGCCATCCTAAATGTATCAGGCTGCCCAGGAAAAAAAAAAAGTTAAGTATTCACGTAAGTAATAAAATGAACAATTGAAACAAAGTTGTAGGTTTCTTTGGCTTTAGTGCACAATAATAGGTTTTCTGATGCCACAGTATGTCCTTAATTTCCGCCAGGATTATTTCTGACAATATGCAGGAGAACACTGAAAGACACTTAAAGATTGATATTGGATTTCTGGAAATATTGCATTGGATGAACTGGATAGAGCTGCCTGTCCTTTGTTTAGTCCCAGACAAAGTCAGTCACACTAATCATTCAATGCACATCAGTTATGTAACACCGTCTTCATCTTTCCTAATGTTCTTCTCAAACTAAACTAGGTTTACTTTCCATATGTATTTATAGCAAATAAGCAATGTGACACTGTCGGAGAGTCAAAAAGAATCAGGTAACAGATTTTAAAAGGCCCTTTTTTCCCTCCATCCCTTGGCATTAAATCCGCAGACTGCAGAAACTCTACCACCTCCCTGCTTCTGCAAACCTCAAAGCCCTATAAGTCACAGCAAAGTTCCTGAACTAGCACTCAGCTGAAACCATACTGAGATGCTGTATGTTTTTTGCTGTTGCTCAGAGGTAGGTATTGTAGACTTTATGGATAAAGTCCTCACTCTGAGGTGAACAGCAGTTTCCTACATTCCTCAATGTAGGAAACTGCTGTTCTAACAAACAGTCTATGAAGGCCTTAGTTATAACTATACAGATGCATACCGTTCAATTACATGTCTGTAGTCAGTTGTACGAGCCAGAAGTGCTGAAGTTCAGTTGTGTCAAGTGACAATTAAAATATAGTCACCAGTGTGACTGTTGTCTACTTGGGTTTGTGAATCATACCAAGCTTACTGTATAAATACATTGCACTTATGAAATATTCAATAGGATGGAGTATCTCCTACTGTTAAACCTACATTGGAGTCTGCTATGAGTTGACTGGTAGTGTAAATCCTAGAGCACTGGGCTTGTTGAAACCACATTTTAGCGTGTTAAACCTTTACTGTAAACAGCACTGCCTCTACTTTACCCAGCATGCCTGGTGTCAGACACACTGAGCTACCCACAGATAATCCTTTTTGGCAGTGCATTTTCTGCCAGCCTTATCAGTTATGTGGTGGCGAGATCAGGAGCCATGCAAACCCCTTTTCCTCCCTCACCGCACTGCCACCCCCAACTCCTGTCCCATACAGTTTATTTTCAGGTGTTACGCTGACCTTCAATTTTACTGACCTCTGGAAGGGCCTGATAAGCAGATGGCATCTCATCTATCACACTTGACCCCTTGATCCTGGGACAATGTAAATAGACCGTGAGTTTTGTCCTGTGAAACTGGAAGGCTGTGCGCTTCCATGCTCAAAAACCTGTTGTTTCAATAACCATTTTAAAGACACATAAGATGTGCTTAAGAAATAAAACCTCAATCTCCTCCTCTGCTAAAATAGAAATTCTATAATATCTAATGAAAAGAAAATAGGAACTCAAAAGCCACCAGTGAGTGCATGTAAACAATAAATTATACAGGATATATCCAGCGCCGAGGAAGACTTGAGTTTATAACTCTTTTCAGCTTTATTGCATTATCTTCTGAAATGTCAAAGTGTGCTAGGGTTGCCAGAGTTTATCCATTTGATCAACAGTTCCCTTGCCTTTTGACACCATATGCATTACCATAGTGTAGTGTGGTATACAGCATATGTTTTCAGGAAATGAAAGCCATTACTTTGATATTATAATAACACACAATGCGATTGCCTTGTGATCTTCTGTGTTCTTTTTGTAATTTCCTAAATGAGTATTAATCAGGGGAAGTGTTATTTTTTGTGATCTGGCTGATTGGTACTCAGTTGTTTGTGTAATATTAGTCATTACAGGCTGGGTTTTGTTTTGCTGTGGCTGCCTGTGCTTTTTATTGCAGTGCCCTAAAACCCATTCTGAGTGCTAGTGCTGATTAGTTAAATGTGGAAGATACCGACAATGAAATTTATTTTGTGTTTTACTGTGCTGAGAAGTGGGCTTTAAAACAAAGTGATGACTCTTTCGCCTTGTTTGCTTTGGTTAACTGATTATGAAACACTTAAGACATGCTTCAAAAAAGGAAACATTTTTTTATAATCTAAGGAAAAATGTTTATTAATGTTGACTGCACAGTGTTTGTTATACACTGAACACAAGACAATTCTTAGATGGACAGGCCAGTATCCAAATTATGTCCATATTGAAAAAATGACACTTCATGCTTAACTTATGTTGGAGCAAATATCTCGTGTATTAAGCTAGAAAAATTGTAATTTGCCTTGTTTAACTAGAACTACAACATTTCCCTAAAATTAAGCAAGTGTTGCAGTTGCAGACACTTTATTTGGTACATCATGCTAGTACCCTACTAGGTTGGACCCCCCTTTTGCCCTCTGAACTGCCTTATATCTTCATGGCATAGATTCAACAAGGTGCTGGTAAAATTCCTCAGAGATTTTGGTCCATATTGACATGATAGCATCACAGTTGCTGCACATTTGTTTGCTGCACATCTATGATGTGAATCACCCATTCCACCACATCCCAGAGGTGCTCTTTTGGATTGAAATCTGGTGACTGTGGAGGCCATTTGAGTACAGTGAACTCACTGTTACTGTATGTTCAAGAAACAAGGTCGAGCTTATTTGAGCTTTGTGACATGGTGCATTATCCTGCTGGAAGCAGTCATAAGATGGGTACACAGTGGTCATAAAGGAATGACATAGTCAGCAATAATAGTCAGGTAGTTTAACTGAGCATTTAAACAATGCTCAGTTGTACTAAGGGACCCGAAGTGTGCCAAGAAAATATCCCCCACACCATTACACCACCACATGCAGCCAAAACTGTTGACGTTTTTCTAATCTTTTGTAAATTTTGGTGATCTTGTATGGATTGTTCTCTCAGTTTCCTGTTTTTAACTGAGAGCAATGGCACTCGGTGTGGTCTTCTGCCGTTGTAGCCCTTCTATTTGAAGGTTGGACATGCTGTGTTTTTAGAGGTGCTCTTCTGCATAGCGTGGTTATAACAAGTAGTTATTTGAGTAACTTTTGTCTTCCTATCAACTTGATGCAGTCTGGCCATTCTCATCTGACCTCTGACCACAACAGGGCATTTTCACCCAGAGAACTGGTGCTTATTGGATATTTTCTTGTTTTCAGACTATTCTCTGTAAACCCAAGAGATGGCTGTGTGGGAAAATCCCAATAGACCAGTATTTTCTGAAATACTTAGACCAGCCCGTCTGGCACCAAGAACCATGACACAGTCTCTTAACCTTTGTTCCCCATTCTGATGCTCACTTTAAACTTCTGCAGGCTGTCTTGACCATGTCTACATGCCTAAATGCATTGAGTTGCTGCCATGTGATTGGTTGATTAGATATTTGCATTAACGAGGAGTTAAACGGATATGTAACTCCGAAATGACAACACAGGCACGGCTTCTTCGAGACGGGCGCTTTGCCTTGGTTTATTCAACGCCGTGAAAACTACAGAAATAAAACGTAAAGGCTTTAAGCACTTCATCACAGGTCCTAGGCGCATATCTTAGAGTCTTGTGCACTTCTAAATTAACATATAAAATAATTAGAACACTATAGAATACAAATTTACAGAATATTACAACACAATAATTACCAAATACATTTCAGCTAGCGAACTAAGGAGGCTGCTGCAGATAGCTCAATTCACGTCCTTTGTGTGTTCCTTTCTTATGCGGCTCTCGCAGCCTCTCGCGTTCACACACAAACCTCGCGATAATAGCGGTTTAACAAAAAATTGCCCCTTTGTGGCAAAATAAATGCTTCTTACACATAAAATAAAAACATATTTTTACATCATGAACCACAACAACTTAAACCAAAATATTTTGACTGTTGGAAATGAATATTAATTTCTTCTGTGCATTTATCTTTTTGGCGACACTTACAGGATGTGCATAATAAAATATCCGCTGAGTGTATGTTGACCATTTTTGCTATAAAGGTTGTCTTTCCATAATTGTATCCAATGTAAAAAAAAAAAAAAAAAAACATGTTTGTCATATGCTAAGGTTTTTACATTTAGCTGGCTTAATCTCTGCTATAGATTTGAGGTATTTATTAGTTTCTCTCTGAACTAAATTAACTAAAGGCAGAACACAGATTTAGGCAGTATGTACAGTACCATACTATATACGATATAGTAGGAAATGCACTATATACTATAGCCATCCAGTTATCATTAATGTGGTAATGCATGTCCAATCACACAATCTTACAGTCTAACCTAGAGCTCTGAAATCACGTATATGTAATAAGGTTACATTTTTCTAAATGTAGGTATAGTGTTCCTCTGAGGAAGTCTGTTTTAGCAGTAATATAGTATTTTCTGATTCCAGACTCTCATAGAGTATTCACAACACATTTTCAGCTCCCACAAAGGCCCTTTTACTGCTCTTCTTCTCAATCTTAACTACATAAACAGATTATTGTCTATATTTCATGGGCCTTAACATTCACTATTCCTCTCTGCCCCCTGCAAATACTCATTTTCAGGGTTCCCTTTCACCTATTTGTCAGTCTCTGATAAAAATGGCCGTGG
>JASGAU010349686.1:0-16485 GCA_030220045.1 Australoheros facetus | reverse complement strand
TCCTACGCCTATGCTTCTGCCTATAACACAGAGAGCCCCATCTGACCTGCAGGCATAGTTCAGAGACTTAAAATGACTCTTCACAGTAAAATCTGCTTATATAACCTACTTATACATTATTACTGGGATTGACTTTGGTTATGTTTGCGTGAGACTTTCCTGAATACTGATGTTGCTCTATTATCCTGTGATTATTCTTGTCTTCACACCACTGTTCTGACATAAAAGAGCAACGCTCTGAGGGCCGTTTCTTACCTGTTCACGGACCGCTGTACCAGCTGCATTAACAATGATGAGTCAGATGAAGAGCAGGCAAGAAGTGCATGACAAACAGATGTCTCCCTGACGCCTGAGTTAGAATGCCCAAGAAAGTTTAAAGTTAAAAGACAGCTTCCTGATGAGCACATCCATAACTAGAAGATTAGATGCATGTGGGTAATGTTTTCTTACATCTTTTTAGTATTTTTATATTCTCATTTGAAGGAGAGAATGCTCTTTTTGTTTTATTTTGACTTTTCATGACTTTCACAGTTTATGACACATCATTGAGTTGTCCCCCTCATTTGAGCCCACCCCCCGCCTACTGGCAATTCATTGGGACTGTTCTATTCACAAAAACAAATCATCACTGACACATTTCCCTACACCACTCACTGTCACACACAGACTGGAAAACATGAACACGGTACAGGGTTCTAGCTAGAAAAATTTCACAGGCCGGCGTGCAACCAGGGGCTCCCTCTCCGTAACACCCTCCTGGTACTGACCGGACACCGAACAACTGCTTGCTAATGCTAATGGTGGCGTCGCGAGCTAACTTACAATAGCGATCCGTTCTGTTGGCTAACTGCTGAAATTCTCAGCCTGGCCCTACAGCATCACAGTAAAGCGCAGCGCTGAGCCATCAACTGGTGGCTAGAACTCTGTGGTATATTCAGTATGAATTTCAGCAGTTTAAATGAAGGACAGTTCAGAAGTTGAACTGTGTGGAATATCCTGCTTTTTTGTTGAACAGTGCTGGTAATTGGTCAGTGTGGTTTAACATGATCTCGGTAAGCAATGGGAAACAGCAAATCTGCCTCCATTTAAAAGTAGCAATATCTACCCTGTTGCTCTAAAGTTAACATGTTAATATACTTTATCTGGCTTCTCTAATATCCACAAAACCTCTAAAATATAAAAACAATAAGGTGGGTAATGGTTTAGTCACACTAGGGTAAAAAACATGACTTGCAACCAAAATCTGTGTTTGCTTGGTGATTGCACTGAATTTTTACATATTCAGCAACTTATTGAAAGTAACTGTGGTGACGAACTGGTCACCCACAGGTTGAACATGCAACAAACTCACCCTCTGGGCAACCACTTATTATCGCAAGGCAACTGCAAAGGTCTCTGGTCTCTGGAGAAGGGTTGCAGACAGACTGCCAACACATTACAATCAGTCTGAGTCAATCTGTGTCAGTGAGTGCAACTGGCAGTGTTGCCAGCTGGTTCTATTCCTATGTAAAAACAAGGTTGCTGAGTCATTTTCCAGGTAAATCACCATGCTGCAGCAAATGTGTGACTATTTGTGGAGAAATTCTGAATTTGTCTTGGATCTATGAGGTTCTGGCTGGGCTCTAAATGTAAGTCATTAATATGAATTTCTGTGTATATAGACGGCAACAGATTTGCAACAGACAGCAAAAAAATTTACAGTTTTCACAGATTTATCACACTTAAGCGTGTACAGGCAGATCGCATCTAACTGCCAACTTTACCATCATAAACTGGTAGCAGGCCTAGTCTGTCTTATTGCTGCTTTACTGTTGTCATGACACACCAAAGTCGCTTTCAAGATGGCAACTTACTGCGAAGAGTTGCAGATCTGGTCCCCATCTTCAAAGCAACCATCTTCCATTCCCATATTCCAAAGGCAACAGGACTGCAAGTTTATTGCAATAATTTTGGTTATATTGTGGTCTCCAACTACTGTTTTCCTTGGTCTGCTGCATCATCAGTCCTAAGTAGGCTGTTCTCATGTTAAAGTTCTTGCATAAAATGTTCTAATGTTCTAAACTAACACTGGAAATAGGTTTTAACTATGTTACAAGATATTAAAAATATTCATCTGTGTATTGCCCTTGAATTCTGACCATCAAACTAATCACCCAGTGATCAATGTTAGGGAGCTAGCTAGCTAGTTGTTGGCTAATTAGGACTCACCTTTGCTCTTACAATAAAGACATTCTCATCCTCAAAAATGGCAGTATTACATTCCATCCCGAACATACTGTTGGTACTTTTTTCATGCTTTTATCACAGCGTAGTGTAAGAGGAAATATTCTCTAATCGTATCTAAAATGGAACTCAGGCAGGGACTTTACATTTTTCTCTTTTAAAGGATGTTCTAAAAATTTGAGGTTCAAACAAAATGAAAAATTAGCAGATCATATGCAGAGTGTCCAATTTTGGCCAGCATATTGGAGTGTTATTTTGCTCTTGAAGTTTGCTGGCTGCTTGCGTTAGATGTATACAGATGATAGCTGTATCACTTTTTTTTCCCCATCATAAAGAAAAATTCTTTAAAGTCGGACCCCTTTTCTCCTCAGGGTGGGGGGGTCTTGTTACATTTCTTATTGAGCAAGAACACTGCAATCAGCACCCACTAATTTGCTGCAATATAATCTCATGGGGAAATTGTCCACATCACAGCATCAGTGCTTGTTGATAAAAATGAACTCATTATCTTGATTTAATGGTTTTGGAAAGTGTTTAAACTTGATTGGTAATCAAAGAATAAGCTGATGCTGAACCGCACTGGATGAGCTGATGCGCCTCTTCATTCATCATTTTTTATTTTTAATCTGTGATAATGAGTAGTCTGCAGCCATGCGGAAGTAACGATCAGTGATTTTGACAGACAATATGATCTTGTTCGATTTATTTGTACTCTGTGAATAACATGTATACTTCAATCAGGCTTGATGATGCGCATCACACACCGATTTCAGGTGTACCTTTATTCTTCAGAATCAGACCATTAGTGTTGCACCTCAGAGAAAACATCCCATAACAAGAGAGCAGGACGTGAAGTGCATTAGCTGGAGCTATTTAAAAACGGAGGATCAGGAGATGGATCCTCTAAAAAGTTTTGTTTCTAATTACTGCAGTGGATTTGAGCCAGCATTGCTTTTTGCTGTGAGCACAGCATCCAGGAAGTTTCAATTGGTCCAATACTGACTGCCAGATCATTTTAATGAGAGGCCATTTTACAGTAAAACATTTTTCGTTGGACGCTCCTCCTCCGTGTATCAGTGCTCACTGAATTGTTACATTGTTGCATAGTGTAGCAACTCTAAGTATTGTTTTAAGGATGAGGTGGAGATGAGGAGGAGTCAGGTCTCACAAATAAGAGTTTGAAAGACAGAATGACAGTAGAGCACGGGACAGAGGCTGTCTGGCTTACAGAAGGCAGGCAAGGAAATGACTGGGCCAGAGTGATGACGACAGAATAAGTTTAACAGCGTGGGAAAAACGGAAGTTACATAAAGAATAGAACACCCAGGAATGCAGGTAGATGGAGTGAATATGCATCTGCCTTATTGAACTCACACAGAACCTTCAATCGATCAAAGAAGTTATATGATGAATCTACTTTTTTATTTTGATCTGTTGATATATGCTTTTTATAATCATTGAACCAACTGATTTAATATCAACATATTTTAAATAGCACTAACAGATACACTTAACAAAACTTCGTGCAAAGTTTCACGGTCCACCCGTTAAGGAGGAGGCAGGGTACATGCAGACATATATAAATACATATGACATATGACTACATTTATCCTTGACCTCAACTGTTTACATTTCACAGCTAGCATCTTTTTCGGAGAAAACGCTAATGACAGCACTGACTTGCAACCCACTTACAATGATAAAACATTATTAAACATTTCTGCGGCCCTGAGTATCTGTTTTTAATCTATTGCCTCTGCATGACTACATGCATAGTACATTTGAGCTATGAGTGAAAATAAATATTGAAATTACTAAACCATCGTGTGACTAATGAAAAGTTGGGTAAGGTAGATTGTTGATTAAATTAATATCAGTCTACTTTTTCAGATTTCAGAGTGCTTTAACAGCTTTGTTCCAAGCATAGCACACAATAACTAAAATATCTCACCATTTCATCACCAATCACATTTTTTGATAGTTTTTTCTTAAATACATAACAGAAATTTAAAAAGGGTTCTTTTCTGGAATGAACCAGGGCTTTTCCAAACCATGCTACAAACTACCAATATCACTATATACCCAGGCTAAGTTAACTATGCAACTACTTTTGGCTGGTAGGTTACTGAAAGCAGAAATTAGAAATGGAACAACATACACTCCTAATGCTGTGCTTCCAGCATGGCGTAATGGCATTAGTGTGTTTTTGATCACAAAAACACTGTAAAATAGTTCAGACTCAGTGCCTAGAACCTGAAAGATAAAAATGCTTGAACAGCTCCTCTCAGCTCAATGTCATGGAGTCAGATAATGAGTTACAGCAGCAGTTGGTGGAATACTTGGACCCACTTCCACAGAATACTCAAATCACACGCCATAAGGAGGCTTTTCACTATACTCCTGCCCCCAGGGCTGTCATCACACTCACTACTATTGGCTTCTTTGGCTCACCAGCTCCCAGGCAAAAGAAGCAGAGATAAAGCCATAGTCTAGATTTGAAAATTAGTGACATTTCTCCAAACATGGAAATCAGTTTAGCCAAAATATCATAGATCATGCAACAATGTGACCAAATGAAAAATGCTCAGAAAGAGGATTTCAAATTACTGACTCATTTGCATGAGAACAAAAGAATGTGTTTTGTGTTCTGCATGGTGACTCACTCACTTTTTCCGCCTCCTCTTCTTCTTTCTGTCATTTTCATTCTTTATCATTTTGCCTCTCTCCGTATCTCTGTCCACATTTCTTGGAAAGTATTTCATGCCTGAGCAAAGTGCGCCTGCTTATCCTCATCCATACCTCATTGCCCTCCTTATGGCCTGAGGAGCTCTAAAGGCTTACCTCAATTTACCCCAACGCACCTGTGGACCCCATGTTATGTGTTTAAAGAGCATAAATGTGAAATCAGCAGTGAAAGTACTCTAACTTTTCCTGCTGTACATGGTATTCACATTGTTAAATATGTCCAGGGACAGAGAAAAACATACGCGCTATCAAACCGGCAAAGCTCAGGCCTGACTCCTCTCTCTCAGTCTTGTCTGTACGCATAATGTCTGACACCTGACATTTGCTGGCAACTGTCAGAGAGCATCTCATCTGCCTCCTGTCACAGTCACACAGCATCCGTCAACATGCGAGACCATAAAGCTCAATGGCAAAATGCCAAAAGAAGAAATGGAATAAGAGAAATTATTTAGTTGCTCAATAAAAAAAAAGTGTTACAGTCTCTGCTTCAAGTTACAAATAATAAATGTGGAATTTCAGCAGAATTTACTATAAAGTGTGGGTACATTAAAAACAGGCAGATAACATGATCACCCATTTAATCTCAGATGCCAAAATGCCACCTACATTCTTGTTCAAAAGTCTTGAGCCACCCCTCATTTCTTTATATTTTGCTAAGTGGTGGTTTTGAGCAATAGTTCTGTTTTTCTTTGAACGCCGGCTCCTTTTTCACTCACTTTCAGTCTGGTCCTTGTGCTTGACCATATTCACAGGAATGTTTCTTTTGTTTATTAGGCTTAACACTGACCTATGAATCATTCAATTTTAAACTATATCTTTAGACATCTGTCACTAGCACATAATTTGTTCACTTTTCTTTAGTTGTATCTCTGAAAGACCCCCAGAGACAGCATAAAATAGAGCTATTAGCCAAAAACTTATACCTCAGCAAGGTGTGCAGTGTACCATATTTTTCGGGCTATAAGGCGCACTTAAAATCCTTAAATTTCCTCAAAAATCCTTGACCTTGAAACAATTTTATGTGGTACACTGCGCTCAAAAATCTGTCGAAATGTTTTAGCGCGACTTTGGTAAGGGACGTTTAATAAATATCGACATTTTCCAGAGCGTAAGCGTACAACAGGGGAGGGGGTAACACCCAGCGTACGCTTTTCAAATAGTTGAGCGTTGCCGTTGTTATGCGAAATTCTGTTCCCCCTTGAAAATCTGTTCCCCCTGTGTCAGGAGCGCGAAATGCAGCCAGAGAGGCGGATGCGACTGTCTTCACGGGGCTTCTGATCGATTTCTCGGTAAAACGACACGGTAAAAGACTTGCTTGTAAATTAATTTGTTCCCATTTCATGGAGGGGGAACACAATATTTTGGATGGCTGAAATATTTGGTTCCCCCCATGTAACTTTGGCAAATAAAGAGCAAATGTTTTCATATTCACAAGAGTTGTTGCTCTTGATGAGAGGAATAAACACTGTAAAAGACTTTTACCGAGAAATTGATCAGAAGCGCCGTGAAGACTGTCGGATCCGTCTCTCTGGCTGCAGTTCACTCTCCCGAAACAGGGGGAACAGATTTTCACGGGGGAACAGAATTTCACACAACACCGGTGCGTCTTATGTGTGAAAATAGACCCGTTCTTATGGTTCGAAAAATACGGTACCCTTAAAAAAGGAGGCTCTGTCATGGTTTTGGTGTCATTCACCAACTGGAACATGTCTTATTGGAACTGGATTCATTTTTTTAATATGATAATGATTGCAAACATAGGGACAATGCAGTAAAAGTATGCCTGGATTTAAACACACACAGACACACAGACACACCACCTGCAGTGCCTCACCAGTAGGGCCCGCCCCACAGTATGAGAATGACTTGAGTAACGATGTACGTTTGAAAAAGAGATACTATTTTCTGAAAGGGTATTTAAGTCTGTAGAAGTGTCCATGTAAAGATGTTATGGGGTTTCTTTCATTGAGAAAATATGACACATCACAAAGAAACAAAAAAGTATGATAAATGATCACCCACAGACACTGTACCTCGCACTGCAATATGACTTATACTGAAATCATATTATTATAATAATATTTCTGCTGAAATAATATTGGGAAAATTAACAAAAAGGATTACAGAAGCAGAAACCAATTAACAAAAACGTGTTTGTTTTTTTTGTTTTGTTGTTATCGCACATGTTGTCAATAGGGTTCTAATGACCTTCCTGCAACAGATTATTTGAAAGTGTTGTTCTTTTAGTGGAGATAATGATTTGATTGACCATGATTCTTTGCAACTGTGGTGTGGAAGAAATGCACTGCATGCTTCATTACCATAACCCCAAGGAATGGATTCAGTTTTTTCCTTTCTACTTATTAAGCAAACTAGATGGTCTGCAGCCATGCTAGGTGAAGCTGCACTAGGCTTCCTATTGCACTTTGACACATTAACCAAAAGTAAAAACTTTCAATTCAAGACGCTGTTAATGTTTTGCAAGAGTATAAATGTCAGGAGATCACCAAAGGTAATAAAATTCACCTTTAGGGGAGAGTGTGTCTGTAACAAATTGCAAACCATCTCATGGCCGTGGGGACATTTTTGTCTGCAAAAATGTGCTGGGTTCTCTAACAGGCATTGGCTTTTATAGACGTATGCTGCTAGCTTGGTTAAAAATAAAGTGAAGCATTTGCTTTACATGCATGACCTACGCCTGCATCCACCGTGGGAATTCTATGATCCTTGTTCTGCAACCATTGCTACACAGATTTAAGAGCCCATTTGTGTTCTTGTATTTTTTTTCCTCTTAATTAAAAAAAAAGAAGAAGGAAAGATTCATTATTTGCAAAAGCAAAACACACAATTGCCTTTAGGTGCTAAAGCAAAAGAGAGTGAGCACAGAAGCAGAGAGGTCTTTTATGTGACTTTAATATTGCGGCGTTACCACTGTGGTCGAAAGCATGTGTGCAGAGACATACTAAAGGCAGCATGGAGGCTTTTGATGTGAGGTTCTTTTGTGTGCAAGCTTCATGGCTTTTAATGAGGCAACCTGCCTCATTATCGAAGCTCTGCGAGGCACCGACACAGCCACATGGAGGGTCTGCCTCCACTCACTGTTCTGAAGCCGCAAATTACAGCAGCTTAGCCCCTCACTGGGAACAGAGGCCAGGCTCGTCGCCCTTTCTAATGGCACCCAAGGGACACAGAATTGTACATAGACATATGTTTGGTCAAAACTAGTTTAATAGGCTATTCCTTTGTCAGTCCCATTAGAGTGAAACTTTGAGATGTGAGGCGTGAATTTGGGATGTGGTCTCCCCCCCGACAGAGTGAAAGTATATAGTAAGTTTTGACACTAAAGTCAGCAGCCTGTGCTTTGAGCACAGTTTCTGTTGTGACTTTCCTCTCATTTTGTTTGGCATTAACTTGCCAGCACAGTTAGCTGGAAATAAAGGTTTCTCCAGGCATGCCGCGACTGTGGCCGAATTTTAATTCCGCCTGCGATGGCTTGAAAACAGCACAGCCCAGCGGGGAAGGATACATCATCAGCAGATATCATCAAATTAATACGCTTGGCAGTCTATTAAATTCCGATAACAATATTTCATTACCTATGCTACGTCTTTCTTCAGCTAGTTTAATTGACCTTTTTAGATTTGGATGAACTTTAATATGTAAATATCAATTTGTTCTGAGGTAAATTGATTTTCCCGTGCTCTTTACAGTGACACCGTAATCAACTGATTATTTAAAGAACTCAAGACCTAAAGCAGAAGCTAATTTTAAAGAACAATGCTTTTGTTTCTTATGCGTGTGGTTTTTTTTTTACAGTTCGCTTTTTTCACTCTGGTTAACAGGGAGAAAGTAAAAGATTATATTAATGAGGTTAAAAAAAATGGAATGTTTGAAGAAAGGAAATGTAGCAGTGTGCTTGTGTGATATTATGAATACAAATGGGGGTTGTACAACTCATTTAAAATGTGCAGTTTTATTTCACTGTTGCTCGTACTTACTGGATACCAGTCTCCTCTGCTGTAGATGTCTGAGTCTGAAGAATTTCCGATTACAACATGCTGTAAATGTAAAAATGTTGGATGTTGTGCCTCAGACTAGAGCCTGACCAACATAGGATTTTTAAGGCTGACATGCTGATTGTTGTGTTTGTTTGTAGCATTCAAATTGGGTGCCAGCAGGGAAGTTGCAAAGTGTTGTCTGGTGGATAAACCATGCAACATAAACATTCATAATATAGCTGACAGGTCTTTCTCTCATCTTTTTTTTAACTTTTAAATTTTCATTTATTGGCCGTCTTTAGGATTTAGGAGTTATGTTGTGGCAGAACAATCAGTGAAAACAGTAGTTACAGTAGTAACCACCTCACTGCCATGTTGCTCCAAACAAACCATAGTTCCAGACACCTTTTGGTAACTTCAGTACAGTGATTCATTCCATTCAGTTCCAAGAGATATTAATAAATAGTGCAACATTTAGCAAAATCCTTAGATGACATAAAGCTATGAAGAGGTGAAGTGGTTCCAGGTACGCCTGATGGGACTTACTTCTATAAAATTGGTGTGCTCCTCAATACTTGTGCATCTACATGTTTTTTCTATTTTCCACCAAACTGTTGTCTGTGTTCTACTGTAATTCCAAATCTACAAACTGTTAATGAGAGTTAACTGAAATATCTCCCAAGTGTTTGTGTGCATATTAAGGGCATGCCCAGACTTGCTGAACATCCTTTTATTCTTAGCAGTGGTCGCTCTGCTTAAGCTTGATGAAAATTACACTACATTAAAATAGTGTTTGTTCCTCAAAGCATTAGGATGAGTGCTGCATGAATCCATCCTAATGCACCCACTGGGAGAGGTGTCTGTCAGGAGTCCTTAGGGGGCTAATACCTGGAAGCCATTTACCCAGCGCCGCCCAACTCACTGCTAAGGTGTTTATTTTGGGCATACAGCCAGTGCCCTTTATGTGATCCCCCATCATTTATGCAGACAATTTTATATCCCACCGTACACCAACAAATGACATGAATTTCTCATTAAATCACACAGTCCCCCATTTGGTTCAACCATGCAGCGTTTCGCCTCAAGCAAGTCTTTCCATATTGTTTCAGTCAGATGTGGACAATTTCAATAATATGAGTCAGAAGCACTGTTGCCTTACTTTGTCATGAATATGTGTGCTGGCATGCTAGCAAATACGAAGCAGTAACCACAGAATATGAGGCTTCTTGTTGCATATTGGTTAGATCAACCCATCTCAACATCCTTGAATAATTAATAGACATAATGTAAAGTTTATCCTAGATGAAGAGAGAAGAGGGCGGAGATGAGAGAGCCACTCTTAATGGAAAATAAACACAGATGGCTTCCCCAACTGCTGAGAATTCCTGATGCATCGGCTGTCAGAGGTATGGCCTCATACAGATGGGCCATTGAGAAGATATTAGAAGTGACATCTTGTCAAAGTTTGAGGATGAACTGAGGCTAATTCATAAAGTGCACTTTGATGGTCTGAAGTGCCTAACTTGTCTTTTTAAGATGTCTCAAACATGAATCTTTAATTTCTATCCTAAATAATCTGCCATGGTTTATTGATGAGATTCACTTTCCTGTGGTGCTGTGTGCTAATTGGCTGAAGTTGCACCGAGCTCCTGAGTTGAATGATAGGAGAATAAAGACAAGGTAGCTAGTTTGGATAACTTGCACAGATTGTGCTTCTACAGGTCTTGCATGGTATTAGTGCAGAAAGTATTGTTAGACTTCATGAAAATTTAGAAGATTGATATATAAAGAGTAGGCAGCACGGTGGTGTGGTGGTTAGCACTGCTGTCTCACAGTTAGAATACCATCTGGAAGGCCTGGGTTCAATTCCCCCCTCTCTGTGTGTGGAGTTTGCATGTTCTCTCTGTGTCTGTGTGTTTTTTCTCAGGGTACTCTGGTTTCATCCCACAATCCAAAGACATGGCGACCTGTATAGGGTATACCCTGCCTCTTGCCCTACGTCAGCTGGGATAGGCTCCAGCGACCCTGAACAGGATAAGTGGATGGATATGTAAAGAATTTTTGTGTATGTAAGAGAATACACTATATTCATAAGAATGCATTGACATGCAAATGTTCAGGTTCTTTAGGCGAATGAAAGCCTCTTGCCCCTTGAAGAAATTTAGAGTTTCAGACCCATAATCCAGCCAAGTCAATAGTGGTAATCCAACTAAATGTTGGGTGCTCTTCTTAAATAATATTAATAGGATGATTAGGCTTAGTCTGAGTTTATTAGATGTGTGAGACAACTGCTTTGTGCAGGTAAGGGGGATCTGCAGAGAATGAGTTGTTTTGTTTTGGAAGCCTTACAATTTGTCTTGATCACAGAGTTGTTGTGTGACTGCATCTCAATCGATCCTGACTCATTTATGCCCTGTAGCCCCATGTTGAAGAGTTACGCTGCGTATAAATCTTTTTTTTTTTTTATGTGATTAATTATTACCTCCGCCAAGCAGGTTGTGTTTTCTGTTGCGTTGGTTTGTTTGTTTGTCAGCAGGATTACTTCAAAAGTTATGAACGGATTTTGATGAAATTTTGTGGAGTGGTTGGAAATGACAAGAGGAAGAAGTGGTTAAATTTTGGCGGTGATCCGGATCACGATCTGGATCCAGGAATTTTTTTAAGGATTCTTCACTATTGCGGGATAGGGAGTTATTGTTGTCTGGGAAAGATGAAAGATTATTTTACAGTATTTAGATACACGTATTACAGCATCAGTGACCCTATGGCCTTGGCGGAGGTTTGCGCTCTCTAATACTTCTAGTATTAGTAATATATTCAATCTTCAGGAAAAGATCAAGCTTTTACAACTCCCCGATTTGAGCCACAGTGCAGAGCCAGTCATCTTTATTCTTTAATTAAGTACATTCACAACATTATGTTATTAAAAAGTCATTTTATAGCTTAAAATGGGAGATTTGCCGCCCGTAAAAAGAGTTACATTTACAATCTAAAGCAATGCAGTGAGAAAGTGTTTATTTCTGTATAAAGTAAGCACTCTCAAACTAGACTTCTGTTATTGTTTTCCACTGCTTATTAAACCTTTTTCTCCATCACACACCGCATGTGCAGTTTGAGGAGAGCAGAGGACAAAATCAGAAGCAACAGAGCTCAAACAGCAGCCGTCACAATCACTGCTGACCAGTTATCAGCCGCAGAGATGTAGTGGCAATCACAGGCCGATCTCTAACAATGATTACAGCCTCAAGGTGGCTTTTGTATTCCAATCCTAATGTTTCATCTACAGTCAAAAATAACAGAGTAAACAGAATTAAAGATTCGCAAGATGGATAAAGCATGATTGTATCTTTAATCAATAACTTATTGTTCCATGTATCTTAGTTCAAGATAATTTTGGCAACATAAAACCCATTTCAGATAACAACAAACTTTAATACTGGCTTTGGACACTTTTATGAACACAATAACCTAAAGCTGTCTAAGCTAACAGCCAAGTCCTGAGGCACAAAATTTCATAAAGCTGTGTGGAAAAACAACAGTAAATTGCTTTTATAAGCTTGCGCCATGCTGAAATTACCTGTGGAACACACTTCAGGCTTCAACAATGAATCAAATGTCACTATCTGTATCTGCTTTCCCTTCTTGGTGCCGTCTAGAGCAAAATTTGCACACCTTTTTAACCTCAAGGCAGCCAAGACTTTAAAAGATCTGCCTGTGCCGTGTGTTGGAGCTGCTCCACCCCCGTCTGTGTTACAGCAGCTTCTATTCAAACATCACTCACCGGCTGGAGCACAGGTGGTTAACAGCTGCAGTCCCTACACAAAGAAGTTTTAGCAAACAACAAAATGGATGGATGGATGAATGGATTCACTCGTTTTTAGTCCAGGCCTTGTACCTGACCATTTTCAGAGAAAGTTTTGTTTGTTTGTTTGTATGTTAAGCCACTTAACAAGGCACCTAATTCAAGGGATGAACCAGTGTTGTATCCACATACACTGTGACAGACAACTTAGTAAAGAACCATAGTTTGAACTGTATCTTTAAGCATTTTGTTACTAGCAGCCTGTTGCAAAACGACATAATTTGCTCCCATTTCTTTCAATAAATCTGTGAAAAATGCCAATGACAACACAGTGACATAAAATAGCATTTATGCACCAACTTCCCAAAGAATTATTAGCCAAAAGCTTGCCATGTCTTGAGATGGTGTACAGTGTGCCCTTAAAAAAATTGATGCAAACTAGACAAGTGGAAGACAAAAGAAGTGGCAGGACTAAAAAAAAAAAGATCTACAGCAGATGAACATTATCTGAATTTCATGTCTTTGAGAAATAGGGAAAAAAATCCAGCAAAGACCTGACACAGGATGTGAGAGATGCATCTGGCCCTTCAGTTGATCCATCTACTGTTCAGTGAAGCTTCATCAGAAACAGTCCCAGAAGGGTCGCTGTCAAGAAGCCATTCTTAAGGAAGACTGAGGAATACTAACTTACATAAGAACTGGACTGAAAAGCAGTGGCAACAGGTATTATACATTGCTGACTTCAAATTTGAGATTTGTGAGTGGCTACAGTCATCTATAAACCATGGTGGAGGCTCTGTCATCGTTTGAGGCTGCTGAGGCTGGTGTTGGAGAACTTGTCAAAATTGATGGAATTATGAATGCAGGTAAATATTGTCAGATTTTGATCCACTATGGCAATACCATCTGGAAAACATCTGATAGGCAACAGCTTCATTGTTCAGCAAAATGATCCCAAACACACTGCCAGTTCAGTAGAAGCATACCTGGATTAAAAAGAAGAAGAAGAAGAAAACGCAGAATGGAACACTATCCATCTTGGATTGGCCTACCCAGAACCTCAGTATTATTGAAGAGGTGTTGCATCATCCTGACAGAGAACAGAACAAAAGGCAGCCAACATCCAAAGAAGAGCTCTGAATGTCCTTCAAGAAGCCTGGAGAACTATTCCTGAAGGCTACGTAAAAGAAATGACAAGAAAGCTGCCTCAGAGAGTTCAGGCTGTGCTGAAGAATAAAGGTGGTCACACCAAATATTGACTTTCAAGCTCAATAGAGTTGTAAAAAATCATTTTTTACTGTGTTTCCATTTATGTTTGCGCATGTTTCAATAAATGGCAAAACAGATGGTGTATTTCAGTCATGACCCAGGTACCGGTTTCTGGTACAGACTGGTTTTCTGTGAATAAATATTTTGATGAATGTTGCACAATTAGTTGGACCCTGTACCCTGTACTTATTTTTTTTTAAAAGATGACAATAACCATGTTAGTGATGTTAGTACTGTTAGTAATCAGCATTTCTCTTAGTTAGAATTCTAATTAAAGCTATCCTTATCCAATTTTAATAAGTAGAAATTGTTATAGACAAAAGAAACATCAAAACAGCAACAAAAAAATACGTAATAAATATAGATAGTCTTTCATTTTTGATAGCCAACTGGGAAAATGCAAGAGAAATGGAAAACTCAATGCACCTGCCAGCATTAAATAATTTATCCTTGGGAGAATGCCAATGTGAATATTGACTTAGAAGAACTTACTTGTATCAGCCATGCATCAAAACTTACATGTTAAAAATGGCTTGGAACTCTTTCCTGTCATGTGACATCTTTTAACAGTGTTTCCCTGATGGCGCCCAGAGTCTTCACACAACGGTGAAGTGAAAGCATGAAGTGCGTGCACTCAGCACTGACCTATTTATGCCACCCAAGGCCACAGATGCCTTTCTTTTTTAGGCTTTTCCAAACGCGAGGCACTCACGCCACTGTTTGCGTGCGTTCTTATTTCCGACAGTTTGTTCCTAACACCTTCTTTCAAAAGATGCAGGACATCAAAAAACAGAAGGCTTCTTCTAGTCAGCAATTAACATGTAGTCTGTGTCTGCCGAGTAAATTCAAGCATTTATAACCCTGGAATCACCTAATCTGACACTAGTCAGACATGAGATGCAAACATGCTAACATGCAGATATTTTAGCTCAAAGCTCTGCTTCACATTAGTAAGAGAAACATCACTGTGACATTGGAGTTATTTTATCCTGCAGAAAGAGTAGTTAATTGTCTACAGTACATCTACCAAACTTCCTCTGCTCTCCTTATGACCTGTGCCACCATTATAAAAGGGACCAGTCAAAGGGACTTGCTTTCATCCACTGCTACAGTATGAACAATGCTACATCTGATGACAGAAGGTCCAGTGGGACATCCCGTATTCAATACACTCTACTCTGATGTTCCAAATGACATATGCTGATTTTGGCTTACATCCCAGGAAGAGGAAATGGGCCATGAAGTGGAAATCCAAAACTGCTTACAAAAATGGAGGGACATCATGAAAAGCTTTTGAGAGACTCACCTCTGCAAGCTTCCTTGACTCGCATTAGTCAGCACCAGTGTCAACCCCATTCATACGCTGCTGTGATAATAACATGCATTATTCATGTATAGGAGGACCAACTCAAGATTAAATTATACAATCACTGTCTTGAGCATCATCATCATCGTCATCATCAATAGTCTGTTTTTACTTATGCTAAGTGATGCTGCTTTTTTCTTCTTCTTCTTTTTTTAAAAAGTTTTTCATTACTATTCACTAACTGTGAACCACATGGTGAATCATAATGAGCTTCTTCTTTGTAAAGAGGTTGCATCCTGGTTTGTAATACTATATTCAGGAAGCGTTTTGAATGACAACCTGGTAATTAGAGGCAAATGGCTAATTACTACACGTGTTTATACTCGCTGACTGCAACTTCCAGCACGATTACCTTGATTAGAGCCACATCCCTTTGTTTCTGTGCCAGGCAACAGATAAGGTAACACGGTGTTATCTGTGGTATCTGATAAGCTCTCACCTTCTCTGCCTCACAGATGCGTGTTCTTTCTGTCTCGCTTTCTGTCTGATCATCTCAGCGATGCTCTCGCCTTTAACTCTTTGTGTTCCAACTCTTCGTGGCAATTTTGACCTTATCAAAGAGTTTGTTGCTGGCAAAATAAAAAAAAAGAAATTGTTTTTATATGTGACACTTTAAAAAACATGTCTATCATTTTGACACACATAAACGCAGGTTGCCGACCCCTGGCTTAGGTCAATGTTTTTAATCTTTTGTGTACCTGTTTGGCTAAATGCAGGGCTGTAAAGAGGCACACAGATTGTCTATTAAATGTGAGAGGTATCACTTTTATTTATTTATTTTCGGTATTATTTTTATTGATACTTATTTTGATTTATTAGATTAGAGTTTCAAACTGAAAAGGCATATTTTAATAGCTGTTTTTTTTTTTTACTTAAAGCTGATATTAAAAAGTGAATAATTTGTTCATTACATTATCTGTGAGGATTTTTTCATGTCAGAATGTTGTTTAATTAAAGAACCAGTTCTGTTGCCAGTCAACCAACATAAATGCATTTTTGACCATTATTAAATGTTTTCGACCAATAAAACATATCAAACTTTGCACTTCTGTGCGTTACTAAATTATTTTTGTGCTACTGAA
>JASGAU010349685.1:0-10574 GCA_030220045.1 Australoheros facetus | reverse complement strand
GGCTGTCCTAAAAGCTCCCTGAAAAGCCTTCAGCTGATCCAAAATGCTGCAGCTAGAGTACTGACAGGGACTAGAAAGAGAGAGCACATTTCTCCCATATCGGCTTCTTTTCATTGGCTCCCTGTTAAATCTAGAATATTTTTAAGATTTTTTAAGATTAGGCTTAAAACTTTTCTTTTTGATTAAGCTTATAGTTAGGGCTGGATCAGGTGACCCTGAACCAGCCCTTAGTTTTGCTGCTATAGGCCTAGGCTGCTGGGGGGTTCCCATAATGCATAATGTTTCTTTTCATTCACTTTATTTACTTTGTTTATACTCCACTCTGTATTTAATCATTAATTGATATTAATCTCTGGCTCTCTTCAACAGCATGTCTTTTCTCTCCCCTCAGCCCAACCGGTAACAGCAGATGACTGCCCCTCCCTGAGCCTGGTTCTGCTGGAGGTTTCTTCCTGTTAAAAGGGAGTTTTTCCTTCCCACTGTCACCAAGTGCTGCTCATAGGGGGTCGTTTTGACTGTTGGGTTTTCTCTGTATTATTGTAGAGTCTTTACCCACAATACAAAGTACCTTGAGACGACACTACATGTAAAAAGGCTAATTTACACCATGGCACCCTGCTCTAAAAACTGCCATAGATTTAACTCCATGTGTGAAGCTGGATTTAAGAAATGCGTGTGTGTTTAGCCAATCCAAGCCAAATTTATTTATATAGCACTTTAAAAACAGCGAGTGTTGACCAAAGTGCTTAACATTAAAAACACAATAAAATACGAGTATTAAACCATAAAAAATACATAAACATAATTAAAATTGATAAGTGAAACAAATGAGTAAAAGTCAACTCTCAGAATGTTGCCAATGAAAAAAGATGGGTTTTAAGAAGTGACTTAAAAGTTAAAGTTTTTAGAACATGTGGCACCATCTTGTGCCAGTACACAACATCACGTCACTGGGTTGGTTGGTTGTTCCCCGCTAATAGACTTAGCGACATTAGTTTCTGTTAGCTAACTAGTGAGAAAACTGATAACTCGATGGAAAACAAGGAAAGTAAAATGAAAAAGAAGCCTAAGGGGCTGACCTTTGTACTGCCCCTGGCTGCAGCAATGAGTTTTATGTTGAAAACCAAAGATATATATAGTCAACTTTAATTCTTGTGTCTTAAGCAGTAGTTGTTGGCTAGCTGCACTGAAATGGAAAAAGCTGCCCGTTAACCATAATTTTCAGGTTTGTAGAGCACTTTATAAATGAGGACTGCTTGGAGGGAGCCTGCATTGAGCCTGGACTAGAAGGGCAACAATGAGACAACCCCCAAAACAGGTGGAGGGCACTGACATTTTTTCCCTCCTCATCTTTTCTGACTGTTTCACTAGTTCTGCATTTGGGTCAGTGTCACTACTGGTAGCATGAGGCAATACTTGGACCCTACAGAGGTTGCATGGGTAGCCCAACTCCTCCAGGATGGCACATCAATCCATGCCTTTGCCAGAAGGTTTGCTGTGTCTCCAAGCACAGTCTCAGGAGCATGGATGAGATTCCAGGGGACAGTTACTCTAGAAGACCTGGACAGTGCTGTAGAAGGTCTTTAACCAATCAGGAGGGCCGGTATCTTCTCCTTTGTGCAAGAAGGAACAGGATGAGTACTGCCAGCGCCCTACAAAATGGCCTCCAGCAGGACTGGTGTGAATGATTCTCACCAAACAATCAGAAACAGACTTCATGAGGCTAATGGGCCTTGTGCTCACTGCCCAGCAATGTGTCGCCCGACTGCTTTGATGAGAGCAGGTTCACCCTGAGCACATGTGACAGACATGAAAGGGTCTGAAGAACCTGTGGAGAAGAACGTTATGCTGCCTGTAACATCGCTCAGTATGACCAGTTTGGTGGTGGGTCAGTGATGGTCTGGGGAGGCATATCCATCTACTTTGTAGAACTATTCCTGACAAGCCCAAGAATATATGATTTCAAAATAGTTTTGCAGAAGGTAATAAGATATCTTCTGAAGGGTTTTCCGTTATGAAATAGGGCTGTAATGTTATCCTGACACCTATATTTATATTTGTTATTAATCACAGGAGGATATCCCCATCGTTAAATTAATGATTGTTTGGCCTATTTTCCAGATTTTTCTTTTTCTTTCTGTACCATCATTTCAATCTCAGTTTTGAAGTCTGATTAGAACATTGACAGCTGTCATCACCTTTCGTCACACATGATGTGAGCCAAGTTAACAGACTCCCGACTATAGCTTTTTATTCTCTGCCAGACAGCAAATGTCCAACTACGTCATTAACACGGTGAGCAGTAAGATACAGACCGAGGGTGGTGCTGGAAAAGTGTAAGCCTGTTATGTTGACTTTCACAGGATGAATAAAGGTTTTGAGCTTTGCCATGAAAGCCTTTGTAACACAACAGCAGTCCCTGCAGTGGTCCCACTCTTCTGCATTTATCCTTGCACTGCAGGCAGCTGGGTTTTGGGGAGATATGTCGTAAAATCGAAGCTCAAATTTTAACCGCCTGTCAGTCACTGAGCTGCTGTAAGTTCTTCCTGAAAGGAAAGCAAAGCCTGTGTTTTTCTTTTTCTTTGCGCACAGACATTTCTTCAAGGACTCGAGTCTTTGAAGACGCCTTAGAGCAGCAAGCTGGAAGGCAAAAGAGCACAACATGAAGAGTATATGTTGGTTTTTAGCATAAGCAAAAAGGAGGTAGCCAATAATGAGCTAACTTGCTAACAGAGCAGAAATTAATTAATTAATTTAAACAAACTGCTTAAACTATCAGTGGAAGGTACCAGACTGCAGCTCGGTGTTACATGTTACTCTCATTCATAAAAGCTGATAATGGCAATGAAGTCTCACCAGTGTCTCACAGGCTACACATTTGTTATGCAACCACACAAGTCTATTTAGGGCATCTTCAGAGGGATTTGATCATCAATAATGAATGGATTGCCCCTGTTTCAGAGTACGCTGTTTAATTTTGATCTCACACTCGCAGTCAGGAGCGTGCACATTGCCTGAGAGCTCATTTACCAAACACTGCCTGGATCACATATTCAATTCAATTCAATTCAGTTCAATTTTATTTATATAGCACCAAATCACAACAAACAGTCACCTCAAGGCGCTTTGTATTGTGGGTAAAGAGACTACAATAATACAGAGAAAACCCAACAGTCAAAACGACCCCTATAATAATGAATAACGATCTTACCAAATCTACGATTAGCCTTAGCCAGCAGTTTCAAATTTCCATGAATGTCGCCTGCTCTGGCCCCTGGAAGACATACATGATATGCAGTAGTGATGGCCAGAGTGCTCACACTCAGCAGACTCTGGAGCTGCATTTACAATTCACAGTGAGTGAAGTTGCAATGTAACTGTCGATTGTCCTGTTTTTGCATCTTAATTTTTCCCCACTGTTCTACATGATCACTGAAATAAAGAGTATTTCAGTAACAGACGATGAGACATCCCTTTCATGTATTTGCAGCAGCATGTGCTTGAAAGCAGAAGACGTGTGATTCAGCAGCCTAAACGGAATGAGTTTAACGACCTTGCATGAAGTCAGAAATGTTGTGTCGATAGACATGCAGAAAAGACTTCAGAGAAGTTGATGAATTATACATGTAGTGTATGCGTTCTGACTGCACTACAGACTACATGTCAGTGTGTCTCAGGCTCCCAAATGTTTTAGATTTTGAGAGAAAAATGTCATAACCATTTAGAGTCATTACTGTTTCAAAAGGTTACAGCATGTGGTGGGAAAAGAGATCAGCTTGCAACCAGACAGTTTCAGATTAATTCAAGGATGCAAGGGTGTGAAGTTCATTTGCGTTTTGCTGAAGAATTTAGTTTAAAGCAGCATGAAATGAGTTTTTTGCTGAAAGAATTCAAGATGTACGAATAACTCCCTTGGACTGGTTCAGGGTGGATAAATGGGTGTTTTACTATAGATTTACTCCTGCATGTGTTCGGAGCTGTTGTTGTGATGCTTGAGTTCTTTAAATGCTGACTAAAAGAGCCTCACTCCACCCTGACTGTCATTCTGTTTTTCGTGAAATCACAAGATGACTTTTTTGAGAAAGCTAAGAGGATACAAGCTTCTCATAGTCCAGGTTTCTTTTTATTTCTTGTTACAGTAGTGGTTCATTGCAGCCTTGTTGCAGTTTGGCCAAAATCAAAAGCTGGAAACTCAAACTCAAACTCAAACTTAAAGATGACAAAACAAAACTAAAGACAGCTAAGAAAACAACTGTGGACCGAGCTACCCCATTTCATTTGGGCTATGGCCCAGATAGTAGACACATTTGGCGCTAATATGGACTATATTAGGTAAATGATAGCTCAGTTATGGTTAAAAGGTTGCACGGTGATGGACACAAATGACCAATACAACACAATTTATATTGTGTTGTATTGTGTGAGCTAATTAAGCTAATTAACCGTGTTTAAGAAAATGCAAACCAACTGATGACAAATGCTTGAAGAACAGGAAACATGTAGGAGACAATCCAACAAGCACAAAGACAGGACTATATATTGAGGTTGACCATTAACTATGTGATTTTGACTTGTCTGCAGTTTTGGACGTGTGACAATCATGGTGACAATGTAGGATCAAGTGAATAAGGCTCCAGTCACACAGACCTAGAGACTGGTGGACAACCATCTGGCAACCACCCGTCATGAGGGAAAAATTACTATTCCCCAACTGGTTATGAGTGGTTGCCGGAGGTTTATGGCATTTGCTGGGAAAATGACTGCTAAAGTCCCAGCCATGTAAGCCTTCAGACTGGTCATTCATCTCCAGGAATGCATGCCAGCCTGGGAGTCTCTATGGAAAGACATGTATTCACCAACCAGCTGGCAAAGATCTCCTTGTGATTGCTTTGGTTGCTAGCTTATTGCTGTAGTCGTAGTTAGAATGGAAGTGACGGACTTGTACACAAAAATAGTCAGCTGCTCTCTTGGCTACAGGGAAATTGTGAAAAGTGCATTGCATGTCCAACTTCAAAGTAAAAGTTGCACCTTGCTGCTGCAATCAACACAAAACGCATGGGCTGTGTTTGACGTGGCTTGCAGTAGGTGTTGGGTGGACCAGACGTGATTCAAAAGTCATAAGGTAGGGCTGAGCTTGCTAACAAGTATTGGGTAGGCCAGATGTGGCCCAAATGTCAACACAAAGCTGAAATCTGGCCCATACAAGGAAACAGAAAGAAACTGGTGTTCATATAGTACTTTTCTAGAGTTACTGACCACACACACACGCACACACACACACACACACACGCACACACACAGAGTAGACCTCTGAGCCACATTTGGGTTAAAATTTGGTGCTGGACACTGTAGCCTGCTCACCACCACCATCTAACACAAATCTATCTTAATCCCCCGATTCCCAGTTCTGAACACATACAGGGGTCAGTGTGCCAGGATTGGTGATATAGGACTGGAATAAATATTGGCCATGCATAAACATTTTCATTGTACATTAGCATTGAGGAGCGAGGTTTTGGGGATGATCACATTGTTCTACTTTCTGACACTAGTACAGCATAGTATTACTTGCAACTACCTTATTTTCCCAGAGGTCACCAGCAGATGGAGCTTCATGCTAATTTGGCACAGATTTTACACCGGCTGCCACTCCTGAAACAATTCTCCCATTTATATACCGTATTTTTTGCACTATAAAACGCACTTAAAATCCTTGAATTTTCTAAAATAGGCCATCATCAATTCACAAAATGACTCTACTGACGATATTAGACGGGAACAAGCTGTGACTATGGCGCAGCAGGTGTGGAAAGCAGCCAAAGTCACCTGAGATAAATTCAATAAGAAGTGGAAGCATTGTTCCAAAAATGGAAACCGTACACAGTGAACCACAAAAAATTATGATGGATTTGGCCTATTTTCATCTATGCTGGCCTGTATATTTGTGCGTAATCTGGCGATCGGCGGGTGGCACTGTTGCCAACTTTTGTGCAACAAAACTCGCTGTTGGCTGTCTCAAAAGTCGCTAGAAGTCGCTAAAGGACAAATTGAGGTCTGGGGGTGTGTGCACTGGCCCCTTCTGTTCCAAAGAAAGGTCAGGGTGATGCCAAAGCGTACAAAGGGACGCAGTACGAGCGCTGCATGTACACAAAACACAGGGATAGTGGAATTTTCAGGTTTCTGGTGTTGTGTCAAAAAGGGATTTCCTTTGTTTGTTTGTTTTTATGTTTTATCTTTGCTTATATCAGTAAATATACTGGTGCACAGGATTTGTGAAGGGCTTATATATAAAATGAAGAAATGACTTGTTCTTACCCTCATTAATAACATATTGTAGTGTCTGTTAAGACGTTGAAGAAGATGGCGAGAGATTGCCAGCAAATGTTGCCCTTTTATTAACAATTAAATGGTTGCTGTGTGCCACAACCAAAACAAAACAGTTAACAACAATGAGACTGACTTGGATAATGACAAGGTGGAACCCGGCATGCTTGATGCCAAAATCGCCACTCTTCAACTCAGACACTGAAGATGAGGAATTTGATGGATTTGTGGAAGATGAATGATTTAAAATGTGAGTCTATTTTTCTCTATTTGTTACAGCTGAACAATATTCTGAGTTATTGTGAATGAGTAGAATAAAGTTCAACTTACCTGGCACTTTTGTTTCGCTCTTTTATCATGCGCCTTATAACCCGGTGCGCCTTATGTATGAAAATAGACCCGTTCATTGATATTGCGCCTTATAATGTGGTGCGCCAAATAATGTAGGCATGGTGCCAGCACCAGGAGTACATTAGTTTGTGACCCCTGAGGTTGGGTTTATGTTTCTTCCTGGTCTCAAACTGTTTTTATATTTTATGGTCAGACAAGACAAAGATTGAGGTATTTGGTCACAATCACAAGAGGTATGTTTGGAGGTGTGAGAGTGAGACTTTCAAACCTGAGAACACTACCAGCTATCAAGCATGGTGGTGGTAGCATCATGCCTGGGGTTGTGTTGCTGCCAGTGATACTGGCATGTTGCAAAAAGTGGATGGAATAATGAAGGACTTTCTCCAAATGCTTCAATTTCACCTCAAATCAACAGTTAGACAGTTGAAAAGTGGACACAATTGGGTGTTCCAACAGAACAATGACCCCAAACACACATCAAAACTGGACCTGGCTTTTAACCAGGTCCATGCCAGAAAACCAGCCAATTTAAATGAATTCTACCAAGGACAGTGATCAAATATTGAGCCAGAATTATGCCAGAAGCTTGTTGATGGCTACCAAAAGCATCTCATCAAGGTGCAACTTACTAAGGAACATTTAACCAAATATTAGTGGGAGTGTACCACTCAGGCATAACATTGGGAACACCTGCTTAATATTGTGTTGGCCCCCTTTCACTGCCAAAACAGCCCTGACCCATTGAGGCATGGACTCCCCTAGACCCCTGAAGGTGTCCTGTGCTATCTGGCACCAAGATGTTAGCAACAGATACTCCAGTATACATTTGAGCCTGTATGTATAATTTTGTGTGGATTTAAAAAAAGTCCAGGCACTGGGGTGAGTGGTGAGTGCTCAGTGGGTGAGCAGGTGATGATGTATGCCGCATGGCTGTGGTGCAGGCAGCCCAGGTTTGCGTCCGACCTGTGGCCCTTTGCTGTGCAACTTCCCCTATCTCTCTCTCTCTCTTTTCACTGTACACCATCTCAAATGGATCAAAAGGGAAATATTTTTAAAATTCTAGTTTGTGCACCCAATTCTAAAGTCATTAAAGATGTATGCTGTATGCATCCGCCGTCTCATTAGGAGCATGCCCCAGCGTTGTCAGGCATGCATAAAAGGACACGAGGGCCATGCAAACTACTGTATATCCTTCTGAGTTGCTGCAATGGAATTTCAGCAAAATGGACGAGCCTGCCAGATCATTTTTTCACTTAGATTTTCAGTGTCTTTGAATTCAGGCCTCTGTAGGTTTATAATTTTCATTTCCATGAAAAGATGTGGCATCCTTTCATTCCTAACACATTTGCCAGTCCATATCAGTACAGATATCCAGCATGATTTTTTTTCCTATTGAGATATGATGTGTTTTCAAAGTGTTCCTTTCATTTTTATTTTTTTTTTTAATCTCACTGGTACCTTTGCCTTTCTGTCATCTTTTCATCAGACTGGACAGACAACTTCAGCTTGCTGTTCCACCATTCAGTGCAATTAAACAATCTGGTATAAAACAGGCAAAATAAAACTGTTCCAGGTCAGCTGTTCTCAAATGATAACTCAATCTACACTGGCATCAACCCTCGCAGTGGCATTCACATTTAATTTCAAACAGATGGCCTCTTTTTTTCACTCCCATACCCCACTCTGCAGTCATAAATGTGACAGTATTGTTAGGAGAAAAATGCATGTACCTGTCTGTGAGAGGGAATATTAAGAGAGGGTATGAAAATGAAAGGGAGAGAGGAAAGAAAATAAAGTGGGGGTGGAGAGACAATGACAGAAAGAGGAAGTGATGAAGTGTGTTGGATTACAGGGTGACATTGAAAGAAGCCTCTCTTTCCCTTTTTACTCTATCCTTGTATTCTATGATTCACTCACTGTGCGCTCTTCACTTCCCACATATCATCCATCTCAGTACACTGATTTTCCCACCCCCATCTCAATTTTTCCCCATCAGTGAGGGTCCCCCAGCTGCCCGGTGGCATTGCAAGAGTACCTGTCAGCACTCTGGAGCGTCAAACATTTTCCCAAGGTGGGCGTGAATGAGATCATTGTCCTTCAACACAATGCTGGGGAGGGGTGTGGAGAAGGAAGGTGGAATGAAAATGAAAGAACTGACAGGAAATGTGAGGGAATGAGATGGCAGGGAAGGAAATGAAAGTAGTGACAAGAAGAAGGAAGAAAATGGGAAAATCAGAGAGGGGCACAACAGGGTAGGAGGAGAAAATTCACAATGGTTGACAGAAAAGATGAGGTCAGGGAAAGAGATAATTGGAGGATTAAGCATTGAATAAAGATTAAAATGAATGGTGGAAAGATAAGGTGAGAAGAAAAGAAGAAGAGGAGAGCTGGATAAAAATGGCAGAAAAGTGGGGAGAAAAGAAGAGGAGAAGAAAGGAGAAATGGATGAACAGTTGGAAAGCCAAAGAAATTCACAGGTGAGAGAAGAGAGTAGTTGTGAGAGACGGGGAGGGGAGGTGAACAGAGAAGAAACAAAAGGAGCAAAATGGCACTGAGGGAGTGAAAAAAAACAACGGGAATTATGATGAGAAAATGAGAACAATGGTTAAAGGATAAAAGGAAAGGAAGAAAAAAGAATATAGATTAGAGATGTAAAGATGAGGAGTGAAGAAAATGGCATTAAAGGAGGAAATCACATTAAATATGGACATTGATATAGCTGTTTTGAAGCCTCCAGTCTCACCAGTTTGGGTACTTTCTTTCTTTCTTTTTGGGCAGACATGACCATATTTAGAATTTGGGGTAGAGCTGGGGAGTTAACAGCTGATTAATCCCATCTGTGATTGTTTTTTTACTAGGACAAAGTGCACTTTGCCCCTCTTGCTCTGCCCTCTCCATTGCTTCCACCAGCAGCCTGACCTGATCTTCTTTGACTCTCTGGTCAGGAAAGTGGAATAGAGTAGAAGAAAAACTGCTCTCGCCTCCTAAATTGTCCTGTACAAGGAGCAAATGGAATCTCCGAGGTGTGCTTTAATGTTGAATTTAAAAAGGTCACATTTCTGGGAAAAAAAAATCACATATACTGTAAACACAACTCTAAAATCGTTGGGCATAATACTTTTTTTTAAAGGTCACTATTTGGCTGCCATTTTTACTGAGACATTTTAGAAGCCACAGACAGCAATCAGCATATTTGCCTGGTGCTCTGAAAGAACTGCCTGGATTGCTGAAAATTTCTGTGAATAGCTTGAGATGGATTCTTCCACAGTTGCAACAAGCTCTGAAGTAGTTTGAATCACCATGAGCTTTGGGAGTCTACATGACGACAATGCAGGGAAGGCAAATATATCTGTCTTACTGAAATGAAACTGAAGTGGATTTGTGAATTCTTGTGGAGCGGTCCAGACTCTCCTTAATCCTCAACCCCAACCCTAGCTACAAACCCTGACCTTATACCTATTCTTTGGAGGGAAAAAAAAGCAAAAAGCACCTTTGGGGGCTTAGGGGGGGAAAAAAGTGTAAATAGCATCAGTTCTCTGTCATGTAATTGCCAAGACTTTGGACAATTTAAAAATTACCTACGGATAGCTCAGGGTTAGGGTCATGGCTTAGCCATCACAGGGTTAATTTTCCATCCTTCTATTTGGTCCTGACCTTTTTAAATGGTGAGTTTATGCATGGCTTTGACCTAAAATAGCTCAAATGCATTAATCACGTCAATACACAAAGAATGACACTTGCGAAAAATGTGTGTTTAGTTTATGATGCACAGATCAAATAGCACCGGGCTCTTCAACTCCAGGCCTCGAGAGCCCCTGTCCTGCAGGTTTTAGATGTGTCCCTGATCCAACACACCTGAATCAAATGGCTTAATTACCTCCTCAGTATGCAGTCAAGTT
>JASGAU010349680.1:20726-50726 GCA_030220045.1 Australoheros facetus | reverse complement strand
GATGGAAAGATGGAAGGCCTCACATATCTTTATTATAGGTTTTTAAGATGAATAATTTACTGTTTAGTTGATTTCTAACTGATTATATGTGCATGAGCTTGGCAGACATTCTCAGCTGCTTGAATCTAGATTGCAAAAGACACTGAAGCTGCTAACAGTGGACAGTAAAGTGACCATGGATCTGTCACCTCTCACTCTGTATAAACTCAAGTGACATTTTACAAGAAGGAGGATTGCAGATTTAAACAAGTTGGGAACATCTCTTTGAGTCATTTCTAAAGAACTGCAGATTCCAAGATCATCATTTCAAACAACTGTATGCAAGTACAAGTTACTCAGATTTGTCACCACTTTGCCAAGGTCTGGAAGAAGACCCAAACTGTCACCCTCAGATGAGAGGAAATTGATTAGGCTGTTCAGGAACAATCCAGGAACCACCAAGGCTCAAGCTCAACTAGAAACTGGAACACCAGTGTTACCAAAGCAAGCTTTACATTGCCATGGACTATTCTGGGGCTGTTTTGCTGCCAGTGCTACTGGTACATTGCACAAAGTGGATGGAATAATGAAAAAGAAGGACTACCTCTAAATTCTTCAACATCTAGATGGTTGAAACTTGGACATAAGTGGATGTTCCAACAGAACAATGATTCCAAACACACATCAAAACTGACTTTGGAATGGATAAAGCAGGCTAACATTACGCTTCTGGAATGGCCTTCCCAAAGCGCTGACCTCAACCCAACTGAAAATTTGTGGACTAAGCTTAAAAGCTGCCAGAAAACCAACCAATTTAAATTAATTCTACCAATTTTGCCAAGAAGAGTGGTCAAATATCCAGCCAGAATTATGACAGAAGCTTGTTGATGGCTGCCAAAAGTGTCTGGTAAAGGTGAAATGTGCTAAGGAATATTTAGTGTATTTATCTATGTATGTATATTTAGCATATGTATTATATTTAGTGTATGTATATATTATGAGACTGTGTGGATTAGAGAAAATCTGAAATAAATTCAAACTTGTGCAGCAAATTCTTGTTTTTTTTTTAATTAGAGATGTATGCTGTACAGACATTTCACCCTGGAAAAAGAACAGATCAAAGAAATCATTAAAAGCCCATTCAGGCCCATGATGAGTGTACGACCACAATTTGAAGAATTAAAAAGGATGATAATAGGCATGACTGTACCGGTACCAGCATTCATTAATACCAGCAGAAATAATTATATTAGTTATTATTTTTTAGGTATTATTATCACCAACTGTAATAGAAGCAGAAGAAGCACTAGCTTTTATGATTAAATGGTTCAAAGAATTCAAATAAAATTCAAGCGAGCCTGTCCTAAATTGCCACCACAAAACAGTCAGCCACTCTTTGTCTCCTCGCTTCCACCCTGATTGTCTTCAGTTCCTTTATGTAAAACCAACTTATTTTTAGTTGCAGCTTGCGTGTGGCCCTTGAGCAGCCTCAAGCTGGACTGTGACTGCAGGGATAGAATGACAAAGACCTTGTTGATTCAAACAGAAACAAAACAAAAGAGTCAAGATAGAAAAACAGAGATATGATACTATAAACACTGTCATTGTTTGGGACCTTCTAAATATAATCTTTGTTTGAAGGATTACGTCAGAGATAAAGCTTGGAATTCTGCATCCTTTCTACAGTGAAAACAGTCTGTCCCTGAAAATGACCATGGAAAATGATGAAAACTATTTTTTGGTGCTGCCCCTAAAGCTAATTTTGTTTTTCACAATAACACCATCCATCCATCCATCATAAACTTAAAAACAATCTACTTTAAAATATTAGATCACGCTCACAGCATAGTTTTTGACTTTGGCAGTTGAACATGCCTCTTTACATATCACAGGGGTTTAATCATTTTTGCTCTGAAATTGTTCTGTCACTTTTGTGTCTGTCTCACCTTTTTCCAGCCAACACTCTTATGAATGTTTTTTGAAAGTCAAGGCCACACAAACACTGAAACATTGGAAGCTATTTATAGTAGGTGGTTGTGAGTGCGGGGGAGTATACAAGACATGGAGATGTGTCCTTCACCACTGCTGTGAACAAGACTCTGTGCCAGACTCACAAACAGGGAACGCACTTAGTGCAGAGACCATTCTACATGCATATAGGCTAACATATAAGCACACAGCACATGTGCATCAACACACACAGGTAAACAAGATTGCACATGCAACCCCCAATGGAAGGGTGGCTTTGCAATTGTGGCCTTCATTTTTTTTCTTCTTCAACTTCAAAGGAAAACACACATCCTAGGAAGTTAATTGGAAATTAAGGGACTTGTAAAATAAAGTAACTACTATACTATACTATACTATACTAATAACAGCTGTGAATGTACCTGAAAGCATGTCAAAAAAGGGGTTTGACCTCATGTTTAATTTTAAACATGGAAAATGTAGCAGTTTCACAAGTTAGTAAGAAGGAGGTAAGACAAGTGGCCAGTGATGTTGGGGGCGCAACAAGCCAAAGACCATAGGTGTGTCTTCTAGGAGGGAGAGTAATTAGTAAGATTAAAAAGGTTCCTAATTGAGTGAAGTGACGCAGAAGTATCGACATGGCAACCATAAAAATTCTCCAAATACTGACAGAATATATTTCAGTGCTTTCTTTATTACCATAGCATAGGATACATTGAACCATCCTTTATGGAAGCAAAGAAGACATCTTTCCACAATTCATCGCAGCAGACCATTCATGGAAAAACAAAGTGGCACAGGTAATGTAAGTGTTACTTAATAGTGCATTTTCCATCACCTCGTTACATAAACTATGTTAATAAAATCTGCTTCTTCTGAGGTTATTGCTTTACATTAAGAATATATATTTTAAAAAAGTGTTCTATAAATAAAGATTGAGATCTATATTATAATTATATTATAACTATATTATAACTTCATTTCAATATATATAATAACTGCTGTATTGCAGCCTTTAGGATTATCATTCATTAATTTTAACTCACAGAAAGCCTTGATAAAGGTAGAAGATACATACCAATTCAAGCCTCAGTAATTATGCAATATTTTTCACCAGTTTTTCACTTTTATAAGACCTCCACGAAACAACATTTTAGGAACACTTTGGGCAAAATATCTGCGGTAGGTCTGTGCAGGCTTTCAGTCATCCAGACCCTGGTAGTCTCAAATGCTTCAGCTGAAGGCAGCTGGACTTTTTTTTTTAAGCAAGCAAGCAATAATTATTCATACAACACTTTTCACAAACTGGAGTCACAAAGTGGTTTACAGAAAATAATCTAAGATAATACAAAATTTAAAAGCAGGTAAAAGACAGAAAAGACAAAACACATTTTGAAAAAAATGTAAAAGACACTGAAAAATGCACACATTACAAAACTGCACAATTGTTAAAACATGGTTAAGAACAGTGCAAGAATCAAAGACAAACTGTTCACTGCACAAAATGGCACAAAGGACTTTACTGAAATGCCCAAATAAACAGATATCTCTTAGGTTCTTTCATCTCTGATCTGAGAGGCATCTCCAGTTCAGAACTGAAAAAGTCTTTTGGATGAGGGGCGATACATTTTCAAAATCCCAAAAAAGAAGTCCACTAGCCTTCAACTCAAGTGCTGTTTAATGCATGCCTTTTGTAGTCCATCCTCAGGATGTACTGCAGTGTAGTTTCAGACCCATGTCAACAAAATCCACATTATAAAAGAGGCCACATGTAAGTGCAGTCAAATTCTCTGAACACTACAGTTATCATTTTTATTTTAACTTCTTATTAATCCTCGTTAATAGCTTTACTTAACCACATGATGTTTTCCATTGAGGTCAAGTATAAATGAATAAGGAAAAGGCATAAGAGATCTATTTCCCGGGCTTACTTCAACTAAATCAACAAACCTAAATCAACCTTACAGCCCTCCCTACTTAAAGCAGGAAAACAACAGTCAGACAATGTACAATAAACCATAATAAATCTGGAAAGTATTTGAAAATATTGCTAGTAATGATAACTCAAATTTTTGTAAATATCCATTATAGATATAGATATAAACATATGTCAAAAAATAAGTAGAAATAATTGTTGAACTCTGTGTCTCACAGGGTTGCAAACAAATATATTTTTTGTGAATTCTGTTTTAAGGATGATCGACATTTGCAATATGAAAAATACATCCTTTTCTAAGGTGTATGTATACAGCTGTCATGTTGTTTGTTGTATTACAAGACATTGTAAGTTGATAAAGCCACATTGCTTTATCAACTTACAATGTCTTGCTATGCCAAATTGATGTTAAGATAAATGCTTTTATTGCATTTGGGAGCTGAAGTGTTTTCTAATGGTTCTGTGAAGGAAATATAATACTGCTATTAAGTCAAATCAAGAACACCAGCAGAGGGCAGCACAGGAAGACAGCTGAGGGTCACAATGTCTTCTAAATCTTTTTTTTATTTTTTTATTTCTGTGACTGGAGAAAACAGTAAGGTTCACATTTTTACACTGTGATAATCTACTTTCAGTATTATTATTATTTATATATATATAAATATATTTAATGACTGGCCAGTTTGTTTGAAACTCCTCCTGCCTTTTCCCTTTGCTATGTCATCTGGTGCCACTGCTTTCATTCATGGAAGCTTGAAAAGTCTAGTATTTCATAAAAATGCTAAAACAATGGATAAGAGATACTCGTTAGGTGAGGGTGACCTGATATACTTCATTAATTATTAAGGATGATCATGATTTAAGAATATTTGAAAAGTCATTAAGATTGTTTTTAAATCAAGTAGTTTATGTTAGTCTTACTATCATGTTCATGATGTCAGTACAAGCAAGCTGTTCCTACTCTGTAAAATCTAAATATTGACACTACTTATAATAATAATCCAAAAGTGAAACTGATCTATCTCCTTACTCTCAGAACTGTGTTCTTCCCAATAAGGGAGCTCATGTTGTCTGTTTGAATCCTTTCTCTAAAATACTGCCAGCTTGTAGCTGCAATTCTCTACTTTCTCTGTAAGCTGGCTTGACTACAAGCCGTTTGACTCTACAGTTTGTCATTTTCATGGGTGGCCTTAATCCATAGGGTTTAATATGATGTTGGCTCACCCATTGCATAACAGTTTCAACTCTTCTGGGAAGACTTTCCACAAGGTTTAGGAGTGTTTATGGGAATTTTTGACCAGTCTTTCAGAAGCACGTTTGGAAGTGTGTAGAGATTGACTCTGCAGAAAGTTGGTGACCTCTGTTTACCACGCACCTCAGCATCCGCTGACCCCACTCTGGGATTTTACGTGGCCACTTCATGGCTGAGTTGCTGTTGTTCCTAATCACTTCCACTTTGTCATAATACCACTAACAGTTGACTGTGGAATATTTAGCAGTGAAGAAATTTCACAACTGGACTTGTTGCACAGGTGGCATCCTATCACAGTACCACGCTGGAATTCACTGAGCTCCTGAGAGCGACCCATTCTTTCTCAAATGTTTGTAGAAGCAGTCTGCATGCCTAGATGCTTAGTTTATACGCCTGTGGCCATGGGCGTGATTGGAACATCTGAATTCAATGATTTGTCTGGGTGAGCTAATAATTTTGGCAATATAGTGTATAGATACACTGATCAGGCATAACATTATGACCACCTGCCTAATATTGTGTTGCTCCCCCTTTTACTGCCAAAACAGCCCTGACCTATCGAGGCATGGACTCCACTAGACCCCTGAAGGTATGCTGTGGTATCTGCACCAAGATGTTAGCAACAGATCCTTTAAGTCCTGTAAGTTGTGAAGTGGAGCCTCCATGAATCAGACTTATTTGTCCAGCACATCCCACAGATGCTCAATTAGATCGAGATCTGGGGAATTTGGAGGCCAAGTCAACACCTCAAACTCATTGTTGTGCTCCTCAAACCATTCCTGAAACATTTTTGCTTTGTGGCAGGGAGCATTATCCTGCAAGAGGCCACAGCAATCAGGGAATGCCGTTTCCATGAAAGGGTGTACATGGTCTGCACCTATGCTTAGATAGGTGGTACACATCAAAGTAACATCCATGGGGAAGGCAGGACTAAAAGCATCACACTGCCTCCTTTAGCACAATAACAATATAAACCTTCATAGTGAAGATTCAGATCATGAAGACAGGACCATGGACCACTTCCATTACAGGTCTGATAAACAAGCAAGTTGAACAGGTCTATGTACCATCAGGCATTTTCAAATTAGCACATCTGAGAAATTAGTTTGGTTGACCACATGAGCTAAAGAGTGCACCTTAATTTTTCATAACAATTTTTAATCTCGCTGTAAATATTCTGTCATAATGCCAACAAGGCCTTGGACTCAAAATCAAACTCAGAGACCAGTGACCAGTTTACATATCCCAAAGCTTGGGAACTGAGGAATGCAACAGGAGGGAAGAATTTTCTGGAGAGGAGCTGAGATTCTGCCAGAGAGGAGAGAAGAGGTTAGTATCTGACCAGAACAGGAAACAAACTGATTAATAATTCTTTCCAATTGTTTGACTTGAGTTCTTACTTTAATTTTTCTTCTTAGCAGGCAGCAGAGAGAGTAAGCAGGCCGGCTAAGTAAATCCAGAGGGAGAGCAGGAATGCAAGCGGTGGAGAGTTGGCAGGCAAGTAAGTGTGATTATTTTCCCCTGGAGGTTGGACTGATTTGGAAGTCCAGGTAAGAAGTTGGTGGTGGAGGTGATTTTTCCCTCATGGGTTTAGTTTAGTTTAAATTAGATTAGATTCAGTTCAGTTCAATTAAATTTGCCCCGAATCATAACTACTATCACCTCAAGCACTTTATATTGTAGGGTAAAGACCATACAATGTTAGAGAGAAACCCCCAACAATCAGATGACCCCCCCCCAGGATCAGGAAGGGGCAGCCATCTGCTGCAACCAGTTAGGGGTGAAGGGAAAGAGAAGAGGGCAGAAGGAGACAGGACAAATGACACACACGAGAGAGAGTCAAAATTAAGTTTAAAATTAATTACTAATGATTAAATGCAATAGTGGAGAGTGAAGAAGAAATTCAGATCTTTATTTCCCCTTTAATTATGTCACATTTATAAGGTGAGCAGCAGAGTTGAGTATGTGGGTTGCACCCATGAAAAACTTGCCAAAATCTTCTCTGCCAATACCAAACAGCTTCACAATCAGAGGCAATCCCATATCTCCACAGTCTGGGACTGTCCTCCAAAATGATAACGCTAGCCCCCACAGAGTGGGGTTTATCAGACTTCCTCCAGAATTTGGAAGTGGAGAGGATGGAATGGTTTGCCTGCAGTCCTGACCTCAACCTCACTGAACACTTGTGGGATCAGCGTGGGCATGCTGGTCATGCTAGGGTGACCAACACAACCGCACTGGCTGATTTGCAACAAATGCTGGTTGAAGAATGGGATGCCATCCCGCAGCACTGTGCGACCAACATGAGGAGGAGGTGCCAGGCTGCTGTAGCTGTGTGTGGTTCTTCCACATGCTACTGAGGCCCCTGTTTGTTAAATAAACAAATTATTAAATTGCCAATGTGTCTTGTTTCTTCAGACTTCAATCATCCAATCCAATAAACAACATCAAACAAGAGTCAAGGTGAGTGGTTACACGCAGGAGAAAATCTTTGGGTTTGCAGGTTGCGAGATGTTTTCCAGCTAACTTTTAAAATGACATGTCACACCACATATGCACTGACAGTCTGGCAGAGAGGGGGCGCTTAAGCCAGTCCTGAAATACTATGAGTAATGAGTAAGTGGAAACAGGTGAGATAGCTGAAGCCCAGGAACCCAGAGGGCTCCACCCACAGGCGGGACAGAGCGCAATGCCAGCCCAATTCTTCACCTGAGAAGGAGAGAGAAGAGAAAAGATGAAAGAACCCAGGCCCACTAAGACCGTGACATATTCACAGTTAACTGTCACACAGTGCTCAAGCCTAGTATTTCTATTCTGATGGCTTTCTTGTTTCTTATTTTCCTGGTATTGTACGAACACTTTCTGTGTCACCAGCTGGTTTGTTAAGTCCCACTGTGAAGCATTGGGCTGAGAGATTTTGCTGTCACAGTCTGAGTGGTTTGTGGACCAAGAAAACGTGAGACTGCACCCACATACAGTAGTGACTTATAATTTACACAGTAAAGGAAACCCTGCTTTCTGACAGTCCAAAAAAAAATGGATTTCATGTTTTAATTAATAAGACTTGAAACTAGCAATCAGCAAAGTATTTACTGAGGTCACAGAACAAATGAGCTGAGAGTGTTTTTATCATAATTCTGGAAGGTCTGGAAGCTATGTCCATCTTCTGTATACAGTCTGTAGTTTAGCTTAATTATTCACTGCCTTGATTGGCTCTTTTGATTAGTTTGAGCTTAATATTGTCTTCTGTGCTGTGCTCTGTACACTAATGGCGATTGAGTGAACTAGCAAAGCCCACAATGGAATGATAACATTATCTGGCATCAGTAATCAAAGATTACTCAGCTCTGTTTCTAAGTCACATGGCTGTGAGGCAAACAAACTGCATGCAATACTGTCAGATTTCACCACACTGTCTTGCTCATCCTTAAATATAACATTACAATCTATAAAGCACTTTTAGGCCAGCTCCTGTCTTTTATACTGTATTTGAGCAGAACACACATATTGTCCTCGTTCTAAAAAGTTCTCTGGGTGAGTAAGGCACACAGAAAGAAAGCTGAAAGGGCATTTTGTACTCTTATCATGCCTACAATAGTGGAACAGTAGCTGCAGAATATACTGTACCAAACCTTTGAGTGGGGTTTACTAAAGGAACTGGCCCACTGGTGTGACAAGGATAATGGAATGGTTCCTGAACAATAATTTTAAATATCACATATCTACAAACCACGTTTTTAGATTTAGTTTTAAACAGAAGCATCGAAGTGACACGAGAATAAAATTACTTCTGTAAATTATGACTGTGTAGATTTCACTGTAATTTAGTGTTAATCAAAGTGATGCAGAGTCACCAGTGCATGCATATTTTGATGTTAAAGTGATACTAGCATACTGTAATACATAATGTAGTTAATTGAACATTTTCAAATCTAAGCCACAGAGAAAGGAAAAAGCATAAGTATAATAAACACAAACTGGTCATTACAACTATGGTCAGATATTTACACATGCTCATCGTGGACATGAATGTGGTGGTAATTTCAGATTTTTAATTACTTCTTTGAACTCTTCTTTTTCCAGGGTTGAATGATTGTACAGCATACATCTTTAATGACTTTAAAAAACAAGAACTGGGTGCACAAGTTTGAATTTATTGTGGATTTTCTTTAATCCACACAGAGTCAAAAGTATACACACAGGCTCAAATGCATACACACACTCACTTAAATCTTTTCATAAGTGGTGCTGAAGGTTCTAAAATGTCTTTTAACTTGACAAGGCCAAGGCCCATTAACTTATCGTTTGTGACTGTGATTGACTACAACTGGTAGTTTCTCTTTGCCAGCATAAAAAGGATTTAATTGACAGCACTCACTGGATTGACCAATGCTCAGAACAATGGGAAAGTTCAAGGAGCTCAGTGAAGATCTAGCCCTTGTTTCAAAATCAGCACCTTTAAGCTTGACTGAAATTTGCATCTGTCCACATGGACAAGCCAAATGCCTTCTGGAGAAAAGATTTATAGTCATACGAAACAAAGATTGAGCTATTTGGCAACAATGACAAGAGATATGTTTGGAAGAGTAAAGTAAGGATGAAGCTTTCAAACCAGAGGACACTGTACCAGCTGTCAGGCATGGTGGGGGTAGCATCATGCTCTGGGGCTACTTTCCTGCCAGTGCTACTGGTTTATTGCACAAAGTGTATGGAATAATAAAGAAGGAGGACTACCTCCAAATTCTTTAACTTCACAACTATATGTTGGTTGCTTAAGTTGCTTTTTCTGTTTGTTTTTATACAACAACAAATATATCAAGCAAACAACTTTTTGTGTTCTGCTCTATTCTATCAGGCTCTTAAAGTTTTTCTGGTAGGTCTCAGTTGTTCAAAATTGTGCAAATTTTAACCCTGAGCAGAGTTTCTATTTGAGGGCTGTGTATAATTTTACCAAGATACAGGTGAAACCACAAAAGAAACAAAAACAGAGGGAGAAATAAGGCTGGCACGGACTGACATCAACAATCCTTCAACTCCTGAAATGAATTATCATTCACTTTTCTGTTACAGCACAGCAATCATAAATAAAACATGAGAAATAAACTAAATCTTCTTACATCAGTTTTAAGGTGACTAATACAACAGAGACGTTAGTGAAAGAAAATATAAAACTGAAAAAGACAAGGATGAGAATAAGGGAACCCCCCCCCCTCCCCCCCCAAAAAAAAGAATAACTGAAAAGTGACAAATATGTCTGTTTTATTTACTTTTTTCTAGTGTGTTTGATGCATAATATGATGGTCTTATCATTTATATGCGCATGTCATTAATTCTTTAATATTCCAGTCAAGAACATGAAAACAGAAAATAAAATAGTTCCTGTGCTTGAAAATGGTAAATTGCTAGATAATTTGTTTTTCCCCCAACACTGTTTAAAAGACACTATATGGGACATGCAGCCAAAATATCCAAGATATCTTTTTTATCATTGTTATTATTAGTTATTAAAAATATGCCAGTAAATTACATGTCTGGCTCTCTGTGTGATCGTAGCTTTCCAGTGTGTCCCTTATTAAAATTGAGTTGTGTGCTGACAGTTGCAGGAAATCCCAAATGCATTTGTCTAATATGGGCGCTTATTGATTGCTTATATTCACGATTCCCTCAGAATGAAGTGATAGGCTACATCTTTAAAGTATTTAGTCACTTTATGTTAGAGGATTGTGATTATGCAATATTTGCCCACTTAAAACACCCTCCTTCTTATCAGTGAACCACAATGAGCTCCTCGAGCAAGAATCCTGCAGCCATAGTGGCCGTTTAAGTCCATTTAATAAGCTTGCTTTAATAAAGTATGGTTGTTCAATTAAGGAATTTTTTATTTTAATTACAAGTTTGGTTTCCACCAATTAATAAAACAAAAGAATCAATATACTATATTTCTGTCATATTTGTAACAATACTTTAATTTTGCCTTTCAGCACACCCCTTTTCTTTTATTGTCCCTCTCTATTATTTAATAATTCTTCTGTTAATAAATCGGATTTTCTGCAGTCTGTAAGTAAATAATGGTGACCAAAACAACTGTAACTGTCAGCTTCAGATGGTTGAAGAGCATTTACTCTTTCTTTTTAAACTGTAATATATTAAATCGCTAATATCGGTTAATAAGTTGGTTGAACAGCTAGTCTCTCAAATCTTTCAAAGGACTGAAAGATATAAGATTTAATGAAGTAGTCAAAAATTTGACCTGCATAAAAAAATTAAACCATCTAGAAATGGGTCCTGGCACTCCGTTGAGCTAAGCTAATCAGCATCTTCCAGAATCAAAAATGCTCATCTAATGCTACAATCACACTATGAGCATTGCAAACCAGTCAAGCATGGTCAGCAACATTGTTGTCAACAACTTTCATGTGCTTATTGTGTCAGCAAACATGGGTATATGTGACTGGTGGATGCTTCACCGTGGTGCTAAAAAATAAGCTATGGCCATGGCCATGTACACAAAGATACTCAGGGTATATCTGCATTATTTGGTTTCAGTTACCTTAACATCGACAATCAGGAAAAGTGATCACATGAAAGTGGCCATCAATTCAATAAGTTGATCCAGGGTTTATCATTATAGGTATGTGCGTTCACATGAAAGGGGTGGAGTTGGCAGCATGCAAACAATGACAAACATGGATAAATCAACCCTGGCGGTGTTTAAGGGTTTGAGAGTAAAGATTAAATATACAAACAAAATTCAAACGTAGGCTGAGCCAATATACAAATTTGAAAAAGATGCCCTGTTTTGGGATCATAAAGACTTGTAGAACAATGATATTGTTGTAAAATTGTTCGTAGCCAACAGGAAAAAAATCAAGGAATAAAGCTGTGCATTTATTTCTTACTGATGCTCATCAGGGAAACCCGAAGACTTTAGACTCTTTTACTATCTGCACACAGAGGTCCGAGTGATCTTCCAAGTATGGTGGTACTATTTTTAGAGAGAAAAGTGTGAATCCTGTTGATCTCTAATCTCAAGCATAACCTGCTCCAGTGCAAGTTAGGTATACAATATAAGTTGCCATGCCAAAATACCCCAGTGAGAAGTCTTTAACACTGAAAACCCAAGATTAACCCCGATATTACCTGCATAATCTTGCTTTCTAGTACAAGCATCAGCTCAGATTTGATTTGCTGTGTGTCAGGCTGTCCAACAACAAGGCTCAGGGCTCATTTTGTAGTGTGGTACAACCAGCTTCCATTGAAAAGCCCACAAAAAAGTGAATAAACTTACGAGCTTTAATTTGCATTTTAACTGCAAACTGCCCTCAGTTATATCTTGGTTACTCTTGGTCAACCAAATTTAAAGGCTTTCATCGGTGATCTTACTGGCTTACATTTTAGCTAAAACTCTCTCTATTTGCTAATACCTTTAATAGCCCTTCATCTTTCTCTCCTCACCTCCACCCTCGTTTAACTGTGCTAAGTATTTAGAAGGGCTCTTGCACTGCGTTACTCAGCGCAAAGCAGCCTGGACCTCGACCAAGAGCAACAAAAACAAACTATCTTTTATGTCAGCAGGCAGTGGTGTCTTTTTTTCCTTCTTTTTAAGCCAAACCCTCTGGTGGATCCATTGTTTGTTGCTTTAAGAGGAGATGGCTTATAATTCATCAGTGGAACACACTAAACCCTAGTGGCCTCTCGACATTTCAGCCCGCTGTTGTACTCAGTGATTTCAACACCTGACATGTGAAAATACTTGTCTGGGTTGGACGTGATTCTGTTGTTGATGATGATCTGGGAGTGAAAAAGAGAGAAGAGTGTGAGTTCAAGCACTTGTGTCAGGACTAAGATGATGTGCAGTGTGTTGTCACTGTCTGTGTGTGTGTGTGTGTGTGTGTGTGTGTGTGTGTGTGTGTGTGTGTGTGTAAGACATCGTATCAGATTGTAACAGATACAACTGTTCAAACCCTGCCAGCAGAGACGCCCACTTCCTTCCTCTGTCGTTGCAGGATGTCCTGAGTCTGATGGCACACATCCACTGATGGTGGATGGCACCCAGTAACAACAGGGGATTTTTGTGTGGGTTTATTTTAGACCCTGGTGTCAAACACACGAGCCACATTTGATCTCAAGTGAGTCAAACTGGGTTATCTTGGTGCCATTTAAAAAAAAAAAATGCTGAAAAAAATTATTTTATAGGTTGAAGTACATTGTGAAAACTTACAACTTACACATCACAGCATGTCTACAGATTTGTGGAGCTGAAACGTTTAACTGCACATTCATTTTCACTCCTGTGTAGTAATGCTAGCCACAGTGGGCCATTTGGAACCTTAGACCAGCCAGGGCTGTCTGCTTAACACCCCTGTTTTAGATCCTTGTATCAAGAAAAATTGTTTAGTTAATCAACGCTGCATCATTTTTTTCTTCTTTGCTTAGCTTGGCCTGTATTCTGTTTTTTTTGTTTTTTTTTTGCTCCATCATAAACTGACCATCTCCTGTTTTCCATCTCACTTCTATCTGCATTACAATCTAAGAGCCTCCTTTGGATTCAGATGGACCTCAGCTCTCTCAGTGCTTCACACAAACACAGCTTGGAAATGAGCCAAACAAACAGACATATTCATAATAATGGAAATCAATTTAGATGCACAAAGCAAAGGCACCTGGAGAGATTTCATGCACCTGGTTTTCTTTACAAAGCTCTCATTTTCATTCCTCTGGGAAGCTTTTGAAAATCTCTTCTTTTCTTTTTTTTTCTTTTTCTTATTCACAATTTAAATGTTCGAGGCTATTATGATGGTTTAACTAGCTCAAGCTGCTGTATAGTTATAGTCCTAACACACTATTCCACAACAATTTCAGGGAGCTTGAAAGGAGCTTTGGATACCATTTCTTTTGTATGAATTTTCGATTTCGCTATCCAGCTTCACATCTTCAAATGGGGTTTGGGTAACAGCAGGGTGAAGTTTCAGAGCTGAAGATACCACAGGGGACCCTGGGAAACTTTTTCATGCACCTGCTGCAGTGCTGGTTTTATTTAGTTTCATTGATTTATTTATTCTTTTTACAAAGAGTGCTTATTTAAGCTGATTTTTATCAGCAGAAGAGGCTGGTCCATAGAGGCAGAGGTGGTTGAGATAAAATATAAGGCGTAATCGGCTGAAGCAAATCTCAGTATCATTTATAAAATATTTGTTCTTTTTTCAGTTTTTGAATTTCTGAATGCCCCAAGAGCAACACCTGCTCAGGGTAGTCTGAGTGGGTGTGTGAGACAGAGAGGAAGGTAGGCCCTGTATGACCTAATCGGAGCGGGGCCTCTTCATAAATTGAATGCTTTTTTTTTTTTTTTTAATGCTGATATGTTATTTGCCAGGACATGTAAAATGATGCTTCAAGAGAGGATGTTCTCCCTAAACAACAATGGATTTGGATGGGGGGGGCATGGCGGTGACAGGATGCCGATGAGAAGCAGATAGCTCTGAAGTCACAGCCTTGGGCCTCACTGCTTCAGTTGTTAGAACAGGGCCCATAACTTGCAAAAAAAAAGGGGCCGCTGAGTGGGCTTCAGCGGTGTGGAAATCTGATGGGGAGTCCCAGGTATTTACACTGTAGTGGGGCTGTCACCTGGGAGGCAGTTCTGGGAGCTGCTGACCCAGCCTTTCATTATGTGAGTTGTTAGGGTCACATGAACCAAGTGTGAGTGGGGATTGAATCACCTGGAAAAGAATCTCAGGACTCCATTATAGGTAGCTGGTAGCTGGTGTCGTGGGCCACCACCTCTGTCCTGTGACGGTCATTCCAGGTGAACATAGATGGCCTCATTTACTCCCCTATGAAACCATCTGCCTTCTTGTTCCAAAATTCTCTGTGCGAACCCTACAGGGTTTACATTCTCTGGGTGGGTTTCTTCATAGTGCTCCAGTTTCCTCCCACAGTTCAAAAACATGCTCGTTAGCGTAATTGGTGCAGATGTCAGCATGAGTGGTGATCTCTGTGTTGACCTTGTGATGGACTAGCGCAATGCCCATGTTGTACCCTGCCTCTTACCCTGTGACAGATGGGATTGGCTCCAGCTCTGCCATGAGCCTGAATTGGACAATCAGTTGAGAAAATAGATGGGATGGTTACTCAGGGTTACAAACTTGCATTTGAAAGTTGTGTGCATTTACGTCAGTGTCACAACAGCAGTAGCTTCATTAATTATTCATAACTATCAATCAGTTATGATACAGACAGGATCAGTCGGGAGTATTTCACAGAGCTGAGGCGACACTTTTACAGTTAAATTATTTGTTAGACTGCAGCCGTTTCCAGATTCACTCGGTATATTTTTATTTCAAAAGTCTGACCCCTGAGCCAAAAATATCAGATTATATTATTAATATTTCAAGTCAGCATTTGCAGCTGCAGTGCTGTGAAAAAGTATTAACCCCCTTCCTGATTTCTTAGGGTTTGTTTTTTTTTTGCATATTTGTCCCACTTACATGATTTAATACATTTTAATATTAGACAAACAGAACCTGAGTAAATACAAAAAGTATTTTTTAAATGATGAGTTAATTTATTAAGGTTAAAAAAAAGCTATCCAAACCTACCCAGCTCTATGTAAAAAAAATAATTGTCCCCTAAAACAAATAACTGGTTGTGCCACTCTTGGCACCAAGAACTGCAGTCAAGCATTTGCCATCACTGGCAATTGATCTTTATCTTTTTCTTTAAGCTTAGAAATGGTTACCCTCTCCAGGCTGATAGATGTCAGTGACTTTGTTTCTCAGCTGTTCTCGAGTTTCTTTAGATCGTAGCATGATGTGTTGCTTTTTGAGATCTTTTAGCCTGCTTAACTTTGTCAGACAGGTTGTATTTCAGTGATTTCTTGATTCAACAGGTCTTTCAGTAATCAGGCCTGGGTGTGGCTATTGAAACTGAACTCAGCTTTCCAAAAATGTGGTTAATCACAGTTAATTCATCAGTGAACAAGGGGAGCAGTTACTTTTCCACACAGTGCCTGGTAGGTTTGAGTAGCTTTTTTTTCCCCTTAATTGATGAAATCACATTTAAAAATGGTATTTTGTATTTACTCATGTCATCTTTACCTAATGTTTGTTTGATGATCTGAAGCATGTAAGTGTGACAAATATAAGGAGAAAGAAAGGACGATCAGGAAGAGGGCAAACACTTTTACACAGCACCATAACAGCTGGTTATGATAGAGCGTTACCTCTCAAAACATTAGTGACAAACAAACCAGGGCAACAGTTAGGCACAGTAATTAATTACTGAGGTAATAATCTGTGGTATTATTATTTGTGGCATCTCTCTGTGCATACCTGCCTTTATTGTATACAGATCCTGCTTACATGTGGAGTCACCCTCATGTGATATCAGACAGATGCCACACATCAAACTAGAAACAATCCGTGGAATTTACACAAAATTATTAATATACTAAAGTGAGTTTTTTGGTGCAATAAATCAATCAGACTAACATACATCATTTTTAATAATGAGAAAGAACCCTTATTTAGTTGTAGCTGTTTTTCCTTTTGTTATGGGCATATTGGGATACATCCTCTTATTTGGAATTTAATTTCAAATTATATTGCAGGTTTATTAAATTAGCAAAGGGCTGCTTTCATGCAGTGTGCTGACTGATTCTGTTATCCCCACTGTGCAGGCATCTAAGCCTGATTGACTGAAAGTGCAAAAATCCAATGGGATCGCTGGCTGATAACTGAAGACTGAGTTGGGTAAAGAAGCTCTGAAAATGATGGAATTTGGGACTAATTTTTTTTTTTTAACTTGCTGCCAGCTATATTCTCACTTGAGGGATTAATTGTTTAATGTAAATGTCAGACAAATTCCAAAACCAAAGACGGTCATTTTAGGACGATGTGTAACTGGAAGAAAGTCTAATAATAACAATAAGAGGTATAGCAGGAATGATGAATATAGTTATCTAAAATAATAATAATAATTTGCCACATGCCACTTGGCTGAGATCACTGAAGGGCAACAGATACTTGGATACTCTTTGTTTTTAGTGATAGATATTTTCAAAGCTTGAGTTGTACTTTGATGCTTCTCTTTGAACACAAAAAGTGGAATTCAGTTAATTTATGTACAGGTCAGTTAGCTGTTCTTCTACAGCTAACTGTCCTCCCATATGTCAGTGAGGAATGCAAAGTATTTTAGGTCATCAGTTAGCTCATTAGCTTTCTATTGAAAACACATGGTCAGTGAGGAACAATAATAATGTGTTCCAGTCGAGAAAGACATTGGGCAGTAGGTAGTTTCCTCCACAATGTGAAAAATATCTGGCTAAGAAATACGACAGATCAAAATTCTAAATGTCACAGGAGCCATTTAAGAGCATTTTGTGCTGGCAGCCAGTTAATCTGACACTTTGATGAAGAATCAATAGGGAGAGAAAAATGTTTAGCAGCTGCATTTTAATGATGCTGCCTGAGTTGAAAACAAATTACAGTGTATCAAATTTAAATATCATGTGATATAAAAGCCTTCATGGAGTGAAACACTGTGGTCTTGATTTTGTGTAATTTATTGTCTTCTTGCCATTAGATTAGCTTTCTATGCTAATGGAATGGGGGGGCCTCGCGCCCTGTGGGGGAGCTACTGTACCACAGGGCGAGAGGCAGGGTACACCCTGGACACACAGAGAGACAGACAGCCATTCACACCCACAGCCAATTTAGAATCACCAATAAACGTAACGCCGCTAACTGCATGTTATTGGACTGTGGGAGGCAACTGGACAACATGCAAACCCACACAGAAAGGCCCTGACCAGATGGTGGACTCAAACCCACAACCTTCTTGCTGTGAGGTAGCAGTGCTAACCACCGCACCTCTGTACCGCACTCTGAATCTAATATCTAATTTTAGCAAATTTGGAATAGCTGAGAGTTTCCACTCTGTTCTTCTGCTTTCACAGGAGGCGCTTGGTAATTGAGAATAAATGTGCCCCTATGGAGCCCAAAAATGTAACATTCATGGCATGAAACTTTTTGGCAAATTTCCATTATGCTTTCAATAGAATGGTTTAAAACAACTGATATATTTTCATGGGTGGCACGGTGGTTAGCACCATACCAACGGAGCATCATTTGAACACCACAGCCTCCCTGAGTAGGTTCTTACTGACCATGTTGGTCCTTTTACGACCACAGTGTACCCATCTTCAGATGGTTGCTTCCACCAGGATCATCTCCCGTGTCGATATCAACCTTCAGCTTACCTCTGCTTGTTGAGCCCTCTGAACTAACAAGTGTACATAGTTTTGAGCTGTTGTGTTTACCTTCTGCCTAAAGTGGTTGGTATTATGAATTACTCTGCAAAATGTGTTTCAGTGAGTGAAAATGAGTTTAGGGTTTTGAAAAGAGTTTACAAGAGATCTACTGATTTGGTCTAATTAGGTGAAACCTGTTTGAGGTGTTGCCATAAGAGTGATTGAATAAATAACACAGGACATGGGGACATTGGGAGTTTAGTTTAAGAATTTAGAAATACTGTGATGGGAAATGCAATGACTCTCAGTGGATCAGCTCTGGTTTTATCTTGATCTTGGGCTAAGCTATGGGGCTATACTTCAGTGTTTGGCCATAAAACACAGCACTGTTGTCTATGAGACCCCTTAAACATACAGTATTTTACAGGATAAGATAATGGCATAGCTATAAATACAATACTGACATATTATTACCTTTTAAGTTGAGTTTAGATTAATTGATATCACACAGTTACTTGTGTTTCTGGCCAAGATCCAGTTTTGACCTTCTGTTTTAGTTTTACTCTGGAAACTCCTGAGCCAAGATTAGCTGCCAAATGCTCCAATATGTTCATCAGCTAGTTGGTCACTTTGCTCTTTGGCATATAATAGCAGATATTTATTTGAGCCATTAGTAATATGTAGATTTTGAATAACTCAACTGTAAGATCTGTAAGATGATTCTTTGTCACAGCAGCTTCCTTTCAACTCTTCCTGGAAACATTAACAGCTTGGCACATTTGGATATGGCTCGATCTTAAAGTCATTCCACAGATTTTCTCTGGGATTCATGTCTGGGCTTTGAGGCCACTGAAGGACTTTCGCATTCCTGTTGTGAAGCCACTCCAGCATTGATTTGGCAGTGCGTTTGAGTCCTGTTGGAGAAATTTATTGGCCCTGCTCTTAGGCTCCTGGCAGTCAGAAACATGCTCTTCTTGAGATTTGCCTCCATTTGGATTCCTGCATTGTTCTTTTGGACCTCTGGCCAAGTCTCTCCATCCTACCCAGCCAAGTCTGAAGCTGCACCATCATGCTGCGAGGTATGGATGGTCTTAGAGGTTTGATCAGCTCTGCCCAGTTCCAGCAGACATAGCACGCTGCATTGCAGCAGCATAAGCCTTTTGATTTGTATTTCATCAGATCANGTCTGTGCTTTGACAAACTCCAGGCTGCTGCCATGTGTTGTTTTTCAGGTGAATCTGAGTTTCTTAAAGGTCTGTGCTACAGTATTAGTTTCTCTTCTGGGAAGAAATTCAAGCCTGAATGAAGAACACTCAAGATTGGCTGGATCGTCTTCAGGTTGTTGGCCATCTTCCTGATCAAGGTCTTTTCTTGGCAGGTTGCTTGATTTGGTCAGCAAAAGGAAAGACACTTTAAACAGTTCAGAAAATGATCTGATGATTTAATTTTTCCACCCATGTTTTTATGGTTTGAGTTACTGTTGACCGCAAAACCCTTTATAGAGTTTCACTCTATTCTCCAGAACTGAGTTTCTTTATACTGCTTACAAAGTAGAGCTTAGGTATGAGTCAGTCCACTGCAAAAACATTATGTCTGAAATGACACAAATGATCAAAACATTAATATTTACTCCATATCTCAGTTCTCAGTACCTTATATTTTTTAGTTAGCAACACTTGGAAATGGGTCTGATGCATTAAATTGTAGGTTTAACATTAAAGCGTCCGCTCACTCTTCTCTTGCATTCCTCCAGTGGCAGCTTTCCTCTTGTGCCTCCACAACAATACAATCGAGGTTGATGGAAAGACGTGTCTTCAGCTTTTCTAAATTAATTCGTCATTCATGCTAACAGTGCAGCTCTCAGATTATACTGAAATTTTGTACAGATGTTCATTTTAAGTTTATGAATTTGCACTGCTGTTTTGAGTGAAATACCTTAACAATTTAATGGTTCATCATGAGATTCAGTATCAATGCTCACAGTAGTCAAAGGATGATTTTTAATGGCTCAAAGGTCAAAGTTTTCATTTACCCTGTGCCATCATCTTCTTGATTGGAATACTTTGTTATTCTCATCTGAATAATGACGAAACTGTCATGAAATATGGTACATCATACAGTCACCAGGCACTTTATTAGGTACATCTGTTGTACGCAAATATCTAATCAACCAATCACATGGCAGCAACTCAATGCATTTAGGCAGGGGTGAAAGTAGTTTTAAATTCTTCTGGAAATAAATCATCTCCAGACTTTCTCAAACCTCAGTCTCCTTGGCAACCACTGTGTTTTGGAGGTAAATGCGCTCTCGTGTAGAAATCTCCGGTCATAAGCAGTGTTTTCGAGCTGTACTGTGTTGTTGAAATTGAGCAGAATAACATAAAATACAATTAGTTAATCTCTCTTTGCTTTTAATTGGGATTTTTGTAACGTGCAGACAGACATTAAACGTAGCGGTGAACGTTTTAAAGGCTGGCCGTTGATGGAAGCCTAGCACGAACAGTTCAGAAATAATTTGAATTGAGAAAAAAAAGCTATTTATTAACTGATTAAGTCGTGTTTTAGAGTGCTTATTGCTAGTGAATCTATTCTGACCCAAAGTGGAGCCATGACTGGTTCTGAATGACGGCTTTACAGCAGACAGCCGCTCCCCCTCTTCCAGGTACTGCGTACCGACGCAGAATGTTTTAGTGGTACGCAGGACCGGACCGTACCGGCTTACTTTCACCCCTGCATTTGGGCATGTAGTATACCTGTTGAAGAAAAAAGAGACTTTGGTTGTTGGTGCCACATGGGCTGCTCTGAAACTGCTGATCTGCTCAGATTTTGCCACACAGCCATCTCCAGACTGCTTCGACCTGGTAAGACCATCTCTGAACACAGAACACATTGAAACTTGAAGCTTATGAGACCAACTAAGAACTGGGCTCATAAGCTCACCAAAGTTGGACAACAGAAGATTGGAAAAATGTTGCCTGGTCTGATGAGTCTTTGCTGTGAAATTCACATGGTAGGGTCAGAATTTTGTGTTAACAACATGAAAGCATGGCTCCATCCTGCCCGGTGGTGTAATAGTATGGGGGGATATTTGAATATTTTCTTGGTGCACTTTGTAGCACCTGAGCATCATTTAAACACCACAGCCTACTTGACTGGGTTCTCAGAGGAATGTTTCCAGCACCTTGTTGAATCCATGCCACAAAGAAGTAAGGCAGTTCTGAAGGTGCAAGGGGGGTCCAACACCAAGTACTACCAAAATGTAACTAATGAAGTGGCCAGTGAGTGAATATCCCAGAGAGGCTAAATTCTTCTAACTTTGGTGAACCCTTAACTCAGGGACGTCAAACATGCAGCTCGGTGACCAAAACCAGCAAATTTGACTCAGATCTGCTTTAAAGTTACAAAAGCCACTGTGATGTTTGCTGTATTGTACATGTGATGACAACAGACTCACTGTATGTGGAAGAGCACTGGGGACATTGTTGAAATTGCACTTATTTTATTAGGACTTCTCAGCCCGCACATCACTTATAAAGTGGATGGCTTATTAAAAGCGAATGTTTTCAGAATGTATTTGTACATTTAGAAACTAAGAGCGATGGGTTTTACTGTTTCAACCCACTTGAGATAAAAACAGAGCTGTATGTGGCCCATGAACTAAAATGAGTTTGACTCCAGAACCTTAACTTTTCCGACTTTTAAACTGTCCAATACTTTAAAACCTGCAACAAGAATGAAATTCACAGCAGTCTCTGCCGTAATTTGGAGGTAATTAGCAAATATTCGTACCATCTCACAAAGCTGCTTGTATGGTCCTGGTTTTTTATTTATTCATCAGGAGAAAGGAAATCTTTGTCTCCACTGCTTTATTGGGAGAGCAGCAAAAACCTCATAAATCAAACTGTTAAATAGAACTCAGTTCATTGTGTCACCACAGAAAGACTTTAACACTAACCTCTGACATTTCTCTACTTCTTTTTAAAGTACGTAAAAAGTCTTTACACAAGAGTTTTCCTTATTCTAGATCTGATAAAAAAGAAAGTTACCATTGATAATTATAGCAGAAAAGGTCTCGCACTCTTAAACTTTTGTTTTCCTGCTGTAAACACGCTCTATAATTTCTAAAGGTGTGGGTTATTAAAAATCTAATCTGTAATGAATATTCCCTTTGCTAAAGCAAAGAAGATCTTTTGCCCTTAGTTAAATCAGTTTGTGTAATGAAAAGAGAGGCAGAGAATTTCATGTACACAGAAAGCACTGCTTTATTGACTGCACTGGACTGGACTGGACTGGACTGGTCTGGACTGGATCAGATGGGACTGGGACTCCATCAGATGAAGTTGGGAGGAGGAAGGGACCAGACGGGGTTGGGTTTGGGTGGGGAGGCATGAGGTGGGCAGGGGCATAGTGGGATGCAGCCATCATTAAGGCAACACAAACAGCATGCAGATAAAGTCACAGGAAACATCATCATCATATTGCTTTTCAAAGTCTCGCTTAAAACATCGAAATTGTACAAAAAGGAAGAAAATAGGTTTTTCGCACTAATGAAAAATACATTTTTTGATTTGTTTTTTTTTCCCCTCCTACAAAGAATATTCTAATACAAGAAAATAAATATAGCAAAAAAAGCCAAAAAATAATTTAAAATAGCTCTTCTTTTTCATATATGTTCAATAGTTCTCTTTGCTATTAACAAATGGCACAACATTCTTTGAAACAAAGAATACAGAAGGATTAACTCCTGCAACATTCATATTGTATTGTAGAACCGATGCAGAGTGGAGGACAAACTGGACGTGACAGCAGAGATTTTAACACCTTTTATGAGGACAAATAAAGACAGGAGGAGGAGGAAAAAAAGCACGTGTCCAGCTCTGCTTTAAATAGACAGTGCTGATTGGCTTTTACGCCGTTTAAATACAACCAATTAGAAGTAGAAGGATATCCAGCTGTATTTATGTATGTCGGGAAATAGCAGAGATGAGGGAGAGAGGCAGACATGCTAAATGCCTATGTTATCACAAAAATGGTGATTCAGGAGTGTTTAAAAGTTGCCCGCTGGAGGCGGCCAAAATTTTGCAAACCGAAACTTCTACTTTTTTAAACCTGAGGGTGAAATCTCATCACTTGCAATATTCTATTTGTTTTTTGTGGCATTTAATGAGTCAGAAACTGTCTGCTCTGCACAGAAGAGAGATGCTGAGGGAGAATGAAGACAAAAAAGGAGAGGAAATACATGAATGAGACAGAAAGGTACACAAAATTAAGGAGAGCAGGAGGGGAATAAAGAGAGGTTAGAGTGGGAAGGTGCAGTGCATGCAGAGTACAATATACAGTGAGGCAGCAAAGTGTTCTGGCTCTTCATCCACGTTAAACTTTCAATTTGAACCTTCACCGGTAACCAGAATAAATGAATGTTGGCTTTTGGTTTTCCTGCAGATAAGTCTTTTTGAAAAGAACATGCCTAACATGCAAAAGGATGCTGGTTTGAAACCAGGAGACACAATTCCCATTTGGGTCTGCATTAGGAAGAGTGTCCGGCATAAAAAAAAAAATCTGCCAAATCAAATACGCAAAGCTACCCAGAATGTGGAGCAGCTTTTAATGTGGCTGTAGATCTACTGAGGACATGCTTTTGTGTGAATGTTTTTTTAAAGGTGTCTTTCAGATCATTTTAACTGCTGCACCTCTCAATCGATGTACCAAACAGAAAAAAACACGAGCTGCAATCTTGATCTCAAAGTATGTATGTGTGACAGCTGAACTAAATTCATTTGTGTTCTCCTTTCTCTCCTCGTCCGTGTGCGTCCATAAGAGTGCCTCATTCATGCAGAAACTTTTTCATCTTTTGCAAACCCGCCTCCTCTGCCTGAGTTTGTACAATCCCAGGCAATTTAGCACCTCATAACAGCTACTTGGATCCTTCTGTTCATCTCACATTCTGTTTGGACGCACCTTAAAAGAGGACAAGGAGGTGAGGGACAGTGGTGCCAAAGGTCAGCCGCCTCGTAGGGAGAACAGCTACGCTTAGTTTTACCTAGATTTATGCCAGTGGACAACACCTGTTGGTTGCCTGCATGTATCGAATCTCGGATAAACACAAAAAGGGACTCAGAGGCAGAAGATAAACATTTGCGTGAGTGAGTCAGCTTACGAAACGAGAGACGAACAAAAGTTAGGAAATGGATAAAATGGAAGAAATCAAGGAGGAGGATTAAAGCAGAGACAGATGGACCGAGCGGTGAAATTACAAGTGGGAGAAGCAGAGAGACGCAGTACAGACGGCCTCTTAACAAATTATTTTAACCTGCATCTGAAATCCATTGTGCCTCAACGTGATGTATCCAGCCTACATTTACACCTGTGAACTGCGCTGAAATCACTTTCTTTCCTCTTGCACTTTGCGCGAGTTTCCTGGCTGAACTCAGAATTAATGCCGGGAGATGTCTGCTTTGTCCAAATGGATTGTCAGAGAGTGTTTTGTTTTTCTTTTTTTGTATTTACACTTTGTCTGCTGTGACGCATGTTTGAACCTCCCAGGAGCACAATGGAAAAAGCCAGATGTAAAGACAGTCGACTAAATTGTTCATTTAGTGGGCGAGGCGCCGTTAAAGGGACTTTCCATCCAGGTTTCAAGTGAGATTTCCAAAAGTAAACATAAAAGCGGACTGAGTTTTTTTTATTGGTATGAACTGTTGGCTAAATGTATATTTTTCTATGAATATAAATAACCAGAATGTGAGACTATAAGTGGATACATTTAAATAACCTCATCATGACATTTAAAGGATGAAGCTGGTGGGACTATATGTTTTCTTTCTTTACTTTGACAAATCCTACAAAAAGACTGAAGTCAGCAGTGTTTTATTGGGAGACTTTCAGACCTATTGATCCAAATTGTGCCTTTGTTAGACATGATGAGATTTGTTGGCATTACAGCTACAAATAGAGCCTCTTTTACAGGCTTTTTAAATTGTTCTGTTGTTACAATGCCTAAAGTTTCAAATAATGAATTCTAGCCAAAGCTAATGTTTGCGACTGCTCTCAACTGCCACTTTTTTCTGCTCTTGGATCTTTGTGATGTCAGAGCGGGGATATTCCTAATTCTGGCTGTGAACACAGAAGCTTTAACTTGAGAGGAGCTAATAACTGTTTCAGACAGGGCATGAACCCAGGCCCAGTAGGATACACGGAGCTGGAAATGATCGTCATAAAGATTGTTTGATATTGGCCAAATTTATGCTTTGACATGAATATAAATAAAAACATTAAATAGCTTCCTATCTTCTGGACATTGTGGTGAATAACAATATATTCTGCAATAAAAATGAATTGTTTTCAAATCTGACCCATCTCCATTCTGCTCTCCTGATTAGCGTTTTACAATTTGCTAAGAAAAATCTCTGATGGAGACCCAGCTGAGAGAGGGGAGAGGAGGCATGAGGCGAAGAAAGGGAGAGCCTGGTGGTGTTTCTATTAGCTGCTTGTTAACCTGACTGCACGGACAGGCTGCAAACAGAACACAGAGGAAAGAACAAGTTGTACTCTTTTGTCTTTCTCTGGCTTCGGTTCAGCAAACGTCTCCCTCCTCTCCTTTTTTTCTAAACATCTCTCCTCTTCTCCCACTTTCTCTCTTTTCAAGCCAGAGTTAAGCAAAGCTAAGAGCAATGTTTTCAACTCCTCATATCTGTCATTATTTGTCCTTAAAGGTATAGGTGTCCTTTTTTTTCTTCTTCTTTTTTGATCATCTTTAAAAAGCCATGTGCCAAGGAGGCTGATCACCGGACAGGGTAAGAGAAAGAGTTGTGGGCAGGAGGGAGACAACAGGAGGGTGTTTTTTGGGGATTCAGGATGGAGCAGAAGAGGGAAATTTGCTGGTGGTGGGAGAAGGAGAAGGAAGATGTTAAATGGTGCAGAGTAGGGTACACAGTGGGTACAGATGGGAGCTTTAGTCTGAAAACATTTCTCTGAGCTGCTGTGGAGGCAGACGCAGTCTCATGGGCGGAGCCTCAAACACTCTTTGGTTCCACCTTCGGTCACCAAGAAATGTTGGACTGAAGTCGGAGAGACCAACAGTGTCCAAAAAAAAGGCACAAGAATAGGTGGAATGCTTTTTGGATGAGTGCTTCTTGAGGTTTGCTTCAACCTTTAATATGAAACAGCAATGTGGTGCCCTCGGACTGCTGCCAGACTCTAAAGATACACGAGATATCCAGTTTACGTCGCATAAAAAAAAGGCAGCAAATCCTCACTGCTGAGAATCTGAATCTGGGGAATATCTGCCATCTTTGATAAATGAAACAAATACTAGATTTTTAAGATGCAACTGATTGATTGTAGTAATCTGTCTCGACCTCTGATTCAGACCACTGTGGTTCACCGANCCCCCCCCCCAGCTGAATTTAACTTAAACATTGTTCCTTCCTCAGCAGCAGCTCCGGTTGTGCGACTAAACCTCCCATCTGTGCAGTGTGTCTGGGTTCTGGATGTTGAGACCATGAAGCCATAACTTTGCTGTAACGGAGAGGAGAGCAAAGCGCCAGTAAAAACAGTAGAAGCAGATAATGAGTCAGCTTTCTAGTTTGATACGAGCCACAGCGGCCAGATAAGCATTATAAAAAGAAAAAAAAACAAAACTGCTTGCAAAAGCCTTTTTAAAAACACGGAAAATGAAAATGTCTAGTAGTAGTAGTTGAACAGTATTATACATTATTGTAGATGAGTATAAACTCCAGTGCTAGGTGGGTGGGCAGGTTTGTACGGCTGGCGTAGGACAGCAAACCAAGGACTAGGCAGTGAAACCAGAAACAGGAAGCACTGAGCAGTCTCCATGAGACTTCATCGCTGTTTGGAAACAGTTTTTAGACAGAACTGCAAACATTTCGAGACTTCAAATCTAATCTTGCCTTTATTATTGGACTGCTGTCACTTGAGGCTTACAGGTATTTATTTTCTAAGCAATAGCCAGTCCTGCATTCACTGATCCAACGACAGCCTCAAACCATTTTTTTGGATGAAGGAGCAACCACAGAAGAAGAAAGACATCATATGAACTGCATCCCGACGCCCAGGTGGTTCCCCAGAACCACCTCAGAGCAAGAAATTACTTTAAATTGTAAAAATACAACTTTTCCCACCCACTAGGCGCAATTCCCGTAATTTAAAGCCTGTTTTGATTTTGTCGTTCAACAGAATGGACCATTTCTGGCTTATCCTGAACTGCTTTTTTCGCTAATAAAAAGTTCTAAATGTGTCTTTCGTCTTGCTGAGGGGGTTCTGAGGAGCCCAGCCCTGCCGGTGCAGTGATGTTTTACAACGGAGTCAGTACAGTAAACGGCAGCTGTACGCAGGCGAGATTCCAATTACCTGCAGCAACCGGTCTAGTGGAAAGCATCACTGTGTGTAGGTGTGTTTCTGACCTGCCATTATGTGCTTGATGCCCATCAGTTTATTTCCACGGTGTGGCGTTCATGCCAACACCTGGGGGAGATTTTCTCTCAGCACACAGCAAGTAGAAGACTGTATAGCTTATCCATTACATGTTCTGTCTTAACCGTGAGCTCTAAATGGTGACTTATCATAGAGGAACGCGACCTACCGACACTGATGCTCCAGCATGAGGATAAAAACTTCCACACCATGACTAATTTTATGGGACAAACCCGGAAAGAGAGAGAGAGAAACCTTCTAAACTGGATCTCTCTTCATGCGGATATTCGACCTGACAGAGTTGCAAAATTCAAAGACCATCAGAGCACATTTCGGGCTGCGAGCCAACACCCACACCAGCGTACCACACAGAGGATAGTGATGCTTTGAAGTTGCATTCTAGTGGATATTGATAAAAAAGAACCTGCAAGAGACTCCAGTCTACAGTATCTACGAAGCGGAAGGAGAGGGCATTGAAGCCACACTGTAAATATAGAATAATAACCAGTTTGTTTGCTAAGGCTGCACAGTATCAAGGAAAAAAAGATCAGAAGTGCAATTTGCCTGAAAAAAGATATTCCGGTGCTGTTTTTGTGTTGAGTCTAACCGTCACACAGCAGGAAATCTTACATACTCCTAACCACCTCCACAAATTCAGCCCAAAATGAATATTTTTCAGTCCTTTTGTCCTTTTGGCACTGTGCAGCTTCAGCCTTTGCTACTACATGTTAAGGCCATACATGTGAGGCCTTGTCTAATACCACTGTCTACAACGTCAGGCTACTCTGAACATTGAATATTGAAACCAAGATTAAATTTTTTCTGTCTTACCAACACATGAATGTAACAAACACCTGGCGGAGGATTCGTGGCGATGAGTCGCCGCATCCTTGCATCAGAACACAAGCTTTGTTGCGGTTTTTGTCATTGCTGTGTATGTCGTAATGATCAGTTGCAATAGCCAACGTAGAAGTCCAAAATCCTCCACCAATTCCTGTATTCACACTCTTTGTTTTACAAGACTTTGCAGCAACGCAAGTTCTTCTATGTTGGCTACACCTGAAGGGACAAAAGGAGACAGAGACGCAGCGCCGTCACCTGACCTGTGATAATACTCTCCTGCTGTTTAGGGGGGCGGGAGTGGTGGTTCGCTCTGAGTAAACTCATGCTTCCTGATGCAGTCAGGACCACATATACATAAAAAACTAGTCATCTTTTACATTATAACCCTGTTATACCAGCTCTGCGGCTTGTTTGTGTGTGTGTGTGTGTGTGTGCGCGTGAGTGTGAGAGAGAGCTGTATATTGTGTGTTCAGTTCAGCAGCATTTGGCTTTTTTTTCTGGAGGGGGTTAATACATGCAAGTCTGTGTTTAACAATCATCACTGGGCTTTTCTTGTGTGAAACCCCCGTGAATTCAGATTTATCCAGGTTGGATACAGTGTATAACATCTGGGTGTTTCTGACTAACCTGTACTGAGCCAGGCTGAGGAACCAGATGAAGCCAAGCTGACCTGGACGTCACTGGCAGAGTTGTCTGACAGCTTATGTGTGTTTGTACATAAGATTAAAATATGCTGCCTTGATACACAGATCTGTTTCTTTGGCCTTGGTCACTCCAGAAGACCGGTTAGAAGCTGTTCATACAGGATAAAAGAGGAAGTAGAATGGACTTGCGCCTCTATTTAAATGTATGTATCAGGCCTGGGTCAAACAGCCCTTAAAAACAAATCTTTATTTCATCCCCGATGGGTGGGACCTTGACGTGAGACAGGTGCGACTGAAAAGACAACCACTTCTGTTAGTCAGTATTATTTGACCTCAGTTCAGATGGGTTAAATTGGGAATTACTTATTGAGACTACTGAACCCAGGGCTGATGGTCATATGTCATAGGTCATATGCTACTGAGAGAAGAAGCATGCTCAGTAGTACTCATGTTGGAGTTCAAACAGTGAAGCTTTCCAAATATGGAAGTTTCTAGACAAACACACGTCACCTCATATATATATATATATACTGTATATGATATAAAATATGTGTGTATATATATATATCTACGTCTTTCGTTGCTTTTTCCATAAATTTTTAACCTTTTATTCTTCTTTTTTAAAAGTTTTTTTTTTAACCCCTGAGAATACCATGGACTGCTTAAAGTACAAAATACAACTCTCTGAGAGAAACAACAC
>JASGAU010349680.1:0-13036 GCA_030220045.1 Australoheros facetus | reverse complement strand
ACATAAGGAGTTTCCATTTTGTAGTGTCATCCAAATATATAGTAATTATGATTACATGGTATATAGTGCACTCAGTGTATCCTACATTGCCTTACAAAAAGTAGTATAAGTGATTGTTCCTGCTCAAGCACTGTATTGTGGATTGCCTCAAAGGAAAATGAGCAGACAAGCAAGAGGAAACCAAGCAACTCATTGCAACCATGGATTTCACATAAAAGATAGACATCACCAGTTTAATAGACTCAGGATTTTGAAGCCTCAATATCAGTGAGGATCCAAAAGTGACCGGATTTGGACCAGAGGGTGAAGTTATCAGCTTTCATAAACTTTTCGGGGGCAACACATGGAAATCAGTGTTAATTAACAAACTAATACAATACTAAACAAAACTGAAGCACAAACTTCCCGGATAGGCTTTACGTCATGGCAATATTATTTATTATTTGTTATATAATTCCATTAAAATGCTCCAAAAGGCATGGACAGCACAATCATAGCAGAGAGGTCCAATTCAGTGACTCAGATGAGTTTAGGTGAGACTTAGCAGACATAGACTGGCTACACATGCCTGTGTTGGGACACTTTAAGCCTTACTAGTACCCAGATGTAGCATAAAAACTCACCCACTCATGAGTTGTTATGAAGGGGCAAACTGTCCATAGAGGCCAAAACTCTTTCTTTCTTTCTTTCTTTCTTTCTAGGCTGTAAAATCAGACATTGTACTCTATGTGCCTATGGGGGACTGGCTCCCTTTGGAGCCAGCCTCAAGTGGCCACTAGAGAAACTGCAAGTTTTGGTACTTCTACACTGGCTTCATTTACAGTATAAGTGACTGCTGCTTGATCACACCATACTTGAATAATCAGCTTGGGTGTGCTGTTCATACCAGAGCAACCAACACAAACACGCTGGCTGATTTGTGACAAATGCTGGTTGAAGAATGAGATGTTATCCTACACCAGTGTGTGACCAAGTTGGTGACCAGCATGAGGAGGAGGTGCCAGGCTGTTGTGGCTGTGTATGGTTCTTCCACATGCTACTGAGGCCGCTGTTTGTTAAATGAATACATTGTTAAATTGCCAATATATCTTGTTTCTTCAGACATCAATCATCTAATCAAATAAACAACACCAAACAAGAGTCAATAGCAGAATAAGCTGTTGGCAGAGAAGATTTGGCAGGTTTTTCAAGGGCGCAACCCACACACTCAACCCTGCTGCTCAACCCACAATTTTCCTTACAAATATGGCACCATTTAAAGGGAAATAAACAGGCTTTCCAATGTTATAAGAATTATTGCCAAAAAGAGAGAGTGTGTACACACACACACACACACACACACACACACACACACACACACACACACACACACACACACACACACACACACACACACAGAAAGACTATTAATCTACACAGCAGTCCTTAAGTAGTGAGCAGTAAATGAGTGAATGACTTTGGACACAACCTTCCACCCAGACTGTACGGAGCTCCAGAGCGGTCAGTGTGAGGAATTGCATTCTGGATTACTTTGGAACTGCCTTGCAATGAGGTTTAATACTGTGCAATAAATTTTCTATTCCTTCTGTTCCTGAACTGTTGGTGTGTTAGTCTTGTCTAGTTAAGGGGGGAAAGCCTGATGTGACACTTCACATGATGCATTTGGAGTCCATTCTTCTTTTTAAATGGCCAATTTCTGATCGTATCCAGCCGCACAGATGCAACTGCTATTATGTAGCAGTTGCATTTGTGTTACTCATGTGTTACAGCTGCCACACAGCTATACGACTGTAGTCATATTCAGTGATAATCAGTCAGTCCTTACTTTCTAAATGTATTTAGAAAGTATTTAGAAATTATATAGCTCACTTCCACTGTGAGTCAAAGTAAGTGCAAATGTTATTGTGAGGCAAAGGAATGTCCACAAAAAAATTCTAAGTACAACCCTTCAGGGACTTGTTAAACATGTGCATCATCAAGTGAATAGAAAATGATGAGGTTTATTTAGCCAGAAGCACTGGGAGATAAGTTGTACTGTCTTTGGGGAACAAATACATCTAAATATCATAGTAACTATACACATCACATCAGGAATGCAAAGAATGCAGACACAATTTTGCAGAAACGCACTCACAAGTGTGCACTTTTTGTGGTCTGAGCATCTTCCTCTCTTTTCTTTTCTCAACCTCCTTGTAAATCTTCACTGCTTATAATGATCTGGCAAGCAGGACAGCAGGAGGTGCTGTTAGGGTGCCTTTAACACCAGCTATCTCACATACACACACACACACACAGACACACACGCTGAGCTGGTTGTTTCCATGACGCAGCATGTCTCTGCAGGAATCGAGAGAGCTCCGAGGGAGGGAATAGGTGACGGAAGGGGTGGGGGTGGGGGTGGGGGTTGGGGGTGAGCAGTGAAGAGGTGTGAAGAAGACAGGGAGGGGTGATGGAGCAGAAGGGAAAGTAGCAGAGTTCAGAGAGAGGAAAACCAGGAGACAAACTTAAACATGCCACTTTGTTGCTATGTCCAGTTCTATCAGCTATATCTCAAGAAGCCCTGGGTTAATAACCTAGGATAATGCTTTAAAAGTACCATCTTCGTATCTCTCTTGTATTAGGAGTGTTTCGTGTTTACAGACAACTAATTTAACTCAAATCCATTCAATTTCACAATAATCAGATATTGCATGCATTTTATATGTTTTATGACATTTCAGAGACTTTTATTTGCCTATAACTTCTTGAGTCTAACTTACAATCTTTTGGTTTTGGTGTTTCCTCCGGTTGGGTCTGAATTCTGTCTGTAGTATTTATGTGTATTATCTTAAGAATGCAGTTCTGGAATGCATTTAAAAACAGATTATGCAATATCGTTCCTTTATTAGGACATTTCTTTTCCACATTTATTCAAGGTTTTCCCCGGCATCTCTCTTCTAACCACGATCTGCCCATGTACAGTGGTATGCAATGGTTTATGTTACCTTATTTTATTTAGTATTTCCTGTTCTTGCTCTATTACATCTATAAATGTCTATAAATCAAATTCCTGTTAATATATGTTTTTTTTTTCAATCCTGGAGATCTTCCTTTAGGTCTTTGCTAAGATCAGGAAAAGGAAGCTTTTGATAAATACGATAAATACGTTGCTTTCTTTCCAGCTTATTTAGGCTAGAGAAGACTGAGAAGACCCCAAACATATTTCCACGAGAAGCCTACTGATGGTGAAGCTATGTCTTTTAAACCAAATAACTGATTCTTCCTCCTTGTGTACAGTAAGTAATGGGCTGATGCTGCAGTAAAGCTGATGCTGAGACAAGGGAACATTTTTGCAAGCTAATACTACAAACCATAGCTCCTGGTGCTAAAAACCTTGCTGGTGTCAGAGGTGATAAACACTAGGCTGTCTCAAATCTCAGGATGGCACACAGAACAGTGAGAAAAGACTTGCAAGACAGTGCTAGCTAATGCACTGCTGAGTAAGGAATGCATCAGCAGCAGGATAGGGCGAGGACCAGAGCCAGTACATAAGAGAGAGAGAGAGTAGGGATGTTCCTTCTGACTAATTTGCAAGTCATTTATACAAGAGAAGAAAAAAATAAGACTAGTTAACTAGTCTAAAGATAGAAGACTCACAAAACATTAAAGCCCAAACAAATATTTAATGTGAGTTTTAAGAGTTACATTAAACCATTAATCATGTTCCTCAACAATCAAATCATGTTTTAAATGGGGCTGAAATGTGTCGCACTTTGTGTTGTGTATAATGTTGCAAACAAACACACTGTCAAATTAGTTAGGCTAACCTTTGCAATAGTAGTAGCAGTTCTTCCACACCCCAGTACAAAATCAGATTATAGATTGCTTTGGATGCTTGGTTATATTCCAGTTTGTTCTGACGTATGCTTAACTAGTACTTCTGGAGCTGAATGACAACATTTACATGTCAACTAGTTGCACACAGCCCTAAGAGAGAGTGAGTGGTTCTAGATCTGAAGCTCTCACTACTGTCGGATGATTGTTAATGTCTCCTGTATGTTGTCTGCTCGGGTTGAGTGGTCTGCTTTGTCATTTGGTAGACTCACCCACTGGTATATTCTTATTTACCAAGTTATTTTTGGTCTGCTCTTCATCACACTTAACTGTCACCTGCTGAAAGTACCAACAATCGGCACGTGAGCATCAGAACTGAACCACGGAGCAATGGAATAAGTGATCTCATGAATGGAAAAGATCATTCAAATTTACTGCTCCTTCTTTCTGGAATCACCTCCAAATTCTAAACTAAAACTTAAGGAACTTGTTTCACTAAATTAATTTAAGGCTATTTTGAATAATTTAGAGGCAGTTACTTCAGGCTTCAAATGTTTTCCCTGAATATTACCCTTGTTACTGTATGAGACAATGACTTATTGATATTTCAGGCTTTATTGCCACTGAAGTTTTTACATTTTTGTATTTTATTTGCTGCACTTTTTGTGTGGATATTTTATGTATTTTTTCTATCTGTATTTGTATGTTTATTCTAGATTATGCAGCTCTGTTGATTGTACTGCTGTCTTTATTTCTAATCTCGTTAAATACAATTTCCTAATGAAAAAGTGATTTAAAAAAAAAAAAAAGGACATAATAATGGCAACTAGAATAAAAAGAATTTGTTGCTCACTACAATAAGTGAAACATGTACTATTTCTTCTTTTCTTCACTGCGTGTTATCCAAAAGCAAAATTGTACAAATTTGTGTTGTTGTACTTCATTATCTTTTTGAGCAAAGGACATTTTATTCAGTTAGAGCTGTCATCAGCAGGCACAAACCAATTACTGGATATTGGAACATAACCGATTTGTTTCTCACTATTTTTTGACCAACATGCACTGGTGACACATAAATCTCTGCAGTAAAATAGTTAAGGTTTTCTTTCAAATTTCAAAGAAGCGAAAAACTAAAGAGATGATCAGAAAATTAAATTTTGCTTCAATGAGACACTGACACAAGAGCACTGCCTAGCGGGGCAAAAATACACCCGTCACACTGTATTAACCCTATTTCTTGTCACCCAGTTATTGAGGGGATGCCATTTTTCTATTGTAAGTAACAGTGAACTTGATCTTGACGATCGCAAGTTTGTTTTGGTCATAAGCTATCTACCCAAGAAGTTTGGTAAGTGTAGGAAGAATGGTTCTCGAGTTAATGAGCGGACACTTCAACGGATGCCGCTAAGATAGCATAGCATAGCTCTGAAGCCCCTCCCACCTGCTGTTCAAATCTTTTGTTCACGAGGGGCAGCCTATCAGCAGAAAAATTAGCTTACAGGGAGGGGGAACAAAGCCGGTTTCATGCCGTGCATGAACTGAGGGGCTTCATCAAAGCACAATAAAGGATGAATAAGGATGATTTTTGAACTGCAAAGCTGCTCTAATGGAGTCCAAGATGTAAAACAAACAAACAAAAACAAAATCAACAATAAAAAGAAGCTGGAAATGAACATACTAGGTCCCCTTTTAGAATGCAACTCCTCAGTGCCTGTGGGTGGCATTACTAACAACTCAAAACAATTCTCCTTTTTCTAATCATCACTAGCCTCTGGGCCTGACTAATAAACTGTGGGGATCGGGGACAATACATCTGAGAAGGAGTTATGATACATCTCTGTCTTCTTGATCCCAGAACAGAGAGAGAGGAAGACAAAGCCCTGAGAGTCAAGACCAGACTCGACAGAGAACAGATGGCCGGACACACACACACACACACACACACACACACACACACACACACACACACCGAGACAGTGAGATATGAACACATACGACATGCAAAGACAAACACAGAGACGACACACTGAGACAGAGAATGATATATATAGAGTGTTGACAAAGGAAGCCATACACAGACACACAAATGCAGACAAATGTTACAGTTGCAAACAACAGAAGCAGCCCATATATACAGACGGACTTGTTTATCATGGAAAGACAATCAAAAGACGAGCTATGATTTCCCAGCAAGTATTCAACATCAAGTTGCAGTCCTTATCCCTCAGCAGTCGGGTGGAAAAACCGAGAAAGACAGGAGAGAAGATAAACAGAAAGAGGGAGTTTCATAACACAGAGGCAGAGAGAGAGAGGGGGGGGAGTCACTATAAAAAATAACTGTAACAGATGAGTGGGGAAAATGGCGAGATAAATAAAAAGGATGGAGACAATCTCAGAAAAGGAAGCAAGTAAGCCCAGCCAAACTGCTCTTCTGCCCTGTGTTATTATCTGCCTGTTTATTGATCACATTTACTTTGACTGTTGGCTCTGCGATGCTCAGCTCTGGTTAAATAAGGAAATGAGAGACAGTCCTGCGTCATTGCTGATAGTCACTGTGTGTGGGTGAAAAACATCTCTGCCAGATTAGATAGTGGACTGTGAGGTGCAAATACACATGATGATGGACATGCTGGACTCCCTGCAGCCTGTATACTGCATATTCCTGTAAACAGTGTGACCAGATTAATAACTGATGCTCGCGAGAGTAAAAATACTCAATATGTTTAAAGTTGACGCTACTTTTCACATGAAAAATGGAAGAATTCAGTATGAAGTGCCTAATCCACAACATATTTATTTTACCTACGCATGGTTAAGTCGACTCTTTTTAAAGCGTGAACAGAAATATAAGCCACTTAAAGCCTAAGTCACACAGGCCTAGAGGTCAGGTGTGACCACTTGGCAACCAATCAAGGGGGAAAGAAAATGTGTATTCACCACTGGTTGGTGAATGGTTGCTGGCAGTCACTATGTGAAACTGATCACAAAGAGTTACTGTACAATAGTGCTGCATCAAAAACCTCCTTGCAGTTGCTTTTGTCACTAACAGACTGCTGTGTTCCCACATTTGCACGGAAGACACCAACTTGTCTGCAAACACCTGCCAACTGCTTGCTAAGCAGTAGTCAAACTGAAAAGCACAACGCAAAACAGAAATGGAGAACGTGTGCTTTCAAAGTAAAAGCTGTGGCTTACCCCTGCAACCAAACATTTCAAAAGGTGCAATTTTTATTTTGAAAGTGAACGTCCTCCATTTCCGGTTTGTGTTGCGCTTCACAGTTAACAGTTTCACTACTGCTCAGAGAGCGTTTGCAAGTCGGCATGTTTCATGCGAATTGCAGGTGACCGTGGCAATCTCCTAGCAACCAAAGCAACTGCAAGAAGGTTTTACACGGTATATGTTTTTGCAATCAATTTCACCCAGTTACTGCCAGCAATCTCCAGCAACCATGAGCCAACTAATCAGGGAATACACATCTCCCTAGTGATCTGTGGTTGCCAGGGGCTTGCCAACTGATCTGTAGGCCTGTGTGACTGAGGCCTTAGAGNACAAAACCCCACAGAATTAAGTAAGTAAGAGTAGCTCCTAAAAATTGCTCTTTCCCAGTGGAATTTAATTACAATTTATCAAACACCAATATGAAGACAATGGGACAGGGTCTCTGGTTCTGCTCCCCTTAGCTTTATGGAGCCTTATATTGAGTGACTATGCTGGTTCAGTTCAGTCTCGCTGCTCTTACAGTGGTGTTTTCAGCTGCAGCAGGTATCTTTTTCTTTGAAAAAGCTCTTAAAGCCCACAGCACACTACCTGCTCAGCACCAAATTGCAGACAGACTCAGCTGGCAACTCATTGGTGAACACAGTAGAGCATTTACAGTCGGTAGGCACTGGATCAAAGAGGATCCAATGTTTTCTTGCCCATACATGCCATACAAGCAAACATGACTGTAACAGGTGGTGAAGTTAATGAAGACTAAAAACAGATGAGAGGGAATACTGAAGGAAAAATATTCCCAGATCACAGAATACCTGTTGGCTATCTAGATAAGCATTGTTTATTCACCTCATTAACTTGGTGAAATGATTGTTTTCGTTTATTTGGCCAAAAAAAGTTTATATCAGCCATTAAAAAAGGGGAAAAAAATGTAGCTTTGATATTCCAATTCCAACTAGAGTGTAAAGTATAACATGCAAGCACAAAACAAAATCTTTTGTGAGGTGAAGAAAAATCATATCACAATCATGATTTTAAGATAGTAAATTTATAAAAATAAAAAATCTCTCAGACAGCGTTAAGAGTGGTCTGAGTCTGCACATTTCTGCTACATGCCATGCATGAACTGAACCCCTTGATCCAGGAGAGTATATGGAGGTAGGTTAGCTTGTGATATTCTTATAAGAACAGTATATTTATATTATTTTTATTCCAGTTTGATATGTATTTGTGAAGATATGACAAAAAATGTCAAATTTTGCCCAAACTCACATTGGTAAAGAACCCTTCCAAATGTTTGTGGATCAACTTCACAAGTTAATCACTTCTAAGTTGAGCCAAGCCCCACGTCTTGTAATATCTGTCCTTAAGCTTTTCAGTAATCTTGCTAACAGAAACCGAACCAATCACATGACCTCCTTGGCCGGTGGTACAGGATGCAGTGCAGCAGTCACACAGTAGGTGCAATCCTCAGGTGCATAAAGGCTTTAAAAACTAAGTAATTCTCCAGTACAAAGGTGTCTGCCATCATTGAGAGATCAGCATTAGTAAACAACAGCAATGGCAAACAATGTTTGTTCTGATCAGGTGGAGAAACGCACTAGGATCAGTCTATTCAAGTTCAAAAGACCTGCATTTGTTCGGATATGAATTAGGTCTCAGGTAAAAGTGTTGCAGCAGAGAATAGTAGAAACAGTACAATGAAGCATGTAAATCCAGGTCAGTGGTTGATGTAACTTTTATCAACATACTGTAAGCAATTCGGTGGATTCAAACCAAAGTGACTAGTCCAATACTCAGGGCTTCAGCATAGGAGAGCTGTCAAAAACAGCCCCCCCATTTTTGTTTACTGAATCGAGAATCGGTTATAATTTGCAACAGGAACGCTTGCAAAACTACTGAAAAAAAACCCCCCCATGCTACTAGAAAATCAAACTGTCTTTTGAGGCAAGGTTAGGAAAAGTTAGGCAAGGTTAGGAAAGTTTGACTTTTGAATTAAATCTACTGATACTAAGACACAAAAAAACTACCTACTGCTGTGTTTCTCAGAAGTTAAGCCTGCAGCTGACACACACAGGAGACTCAAAGTAGAACCTGAATCTTTGTGGATGTATATATGAATTTTATGATACAGAAGTGTTATAACAGTAGAGTGAGGTTAAGCTTGGCTGTATATAATTCCTACCAAAATGCTTTAATCCCTCAGAGCCAGAGCCCATTTTGTTATCAACAGAGCAGCTTCAGGTTTCATCCTTTGATGACAGCGTGAAGTCTTTGTCGGCTGGTTTTCATAGCTTTCAGCAACTTTCTGTCATGTTCGTTTTCTGAGATCAGAGGAAGGAACCGAGCGCTCTGCGTTTTACGTGTTGCTTTAGTGCTGCTGCCAGCGTGCTGAGATCTCCTGTTTATGTATTTTTTTAATGCGTTTCGTGTGTCTTGTGCTTCCTATGTAGATGTGCGCCCATATGTCCTCTGAGGACCATCTACATGGAGTTGCTTTCAGGCACATAAAAACTCAGATGAAAGGATGATAAATTAGAGAGCACAATTAGTCGTCTAATTAGAACTCATTTTCATTTAGGCTCTCAGATATTAATCAGGTAAAGCAATTGTCTGTGCAGCCCACAGCATTTTATGGAATGCAGCAATATTCACAAATTATTAGATCTGGATACATAAAAAACAAGGGTTACATAAGGCTATGAATCCACCTACTTGATGTCCTACATATAGAAGCTATTTAGAGCAGAGGAGCTTGTTTTTAGACGTAGCCTGAAGATACACAAGACTTGGTTTTCCTTTTTACACACCCACACAAACATATAGGATGTCAGAACTTGTGTGTTCACTTTATGCATGTTAATTATTTTTTTGTTTTCTTACACAACAAAAAAAAATTATCTACTTGATGTGTCTGTAATCTCTTTTTTTTCCCCTTAAATTTGAGGTCTTATAATTTCACTGGAAAAACTTTACTCAAATCCTTCTATTTATAAGCACCATATAAATATTTGCAGAAGGATGGTTTATAACACACTTCAAGGAAGTTATACGGTGACATTTGTGTTTACAAATGTATTTGTCAACAACTATAAGTCTTCTTTTTTCTTTCCGGGCACTGCTGAGTGGAAAGAATGACAAATGGTACAGTTTAAATAATAAAACAGCCATTTTCACAAATGAACTCCAGACAATGTTGGCAGAATCGTCATGGTCTGATATTACCGTTTCTCACATGCAGCACACATCAGAAGATGGTGTCAGCTGTATTCTCACTACTGGAAATAGTTTGGTGTAAGTGAGGCTGCTGCCTGGGAAGAGCATGCAGAAGGCAGGACCCTTTGCATGTCCTCCTTCACTACATCCATAAACCTTCTCTGCGGTCTTCCTCTTTTCCTCCTGCCTGCCAGCTCCATATTCAGCATCCTTTTCCCTGTATATCCACTATCCCTCCTCTGCACCTGTCCAACCATCTCAGCCTTGGCTCTCTGACTTTCTCTCTAAACCGCTCAACCTGGGCTCTCACTTGTAATCGTGTCCAAAAAACTTCAAACCTGCAGTGCTTGTGTAAAAACAACTAACGTGCTCATAGGAGTAGTTTATAATTGGTGACATATCATGTGCATCAGATAGTCACGGGATGTTTGCATATTGCTTTTAAATCCTCAATAGGGAAATGTTAGGACCCAGTCACACAGCCTGGAGACCAGTCAGTGACCTCCTGGCAACCACAGGTAGCTATGGTAAAATTTGTATTCCCAGACCAATTAGTGAGTGTTTGCTGTAGTTGCTGGTGAAATCGGCCACCAAGTGGGTCCTGCAACAAAACCTTCTCGATCGCTAGTAGATTGCTGTGACCTGTAGCTTGTATGGAAGAAGTTGACTATTTAAGAAAGGATATTTTTCATGTTGCTACTGAATTTGGGGTGCACACTGAAGCTCATAAGTCAATATTTTGCAAAGGATCCAAAATGTATACTTTAAATCACGAGCTTTCCCACTTCCCTTAAATGAAAGACCACTTATTTGAGTTTTATACTAAGAATCATTTGACATTCACGGTTGTCACCTTTTTTAAATGGCTTCTGAAAGACATGTAATTCTGGAGTGAAACATTTCTGAGATAAAAGCGATAATTTGAAAGATACAACCGAGAAAAAAGGAGGAAACTCTGCATTTGATCCTGACAGCACACTCTGGTTCTGCCAAGACTGACAGCTCCAGCTCTCATCAAACTGTCACAGTGCTACTGTCCCATGAAGAAGTAGCATCGAAAAAAATAAACTGATGATGTTTTCACGATGTCAGGAAATGTGACTTTATCGGCGCTACAGAAATGCTGCAGTCACATGTGCCAACTTTTAAAAGAAGCCATTATAATAGATGGACGTGAACAGATGGATAAACACTCAACTTAGAACTCCCATGTTTCTGAACACAGAGGCTTTGGTGTCTGCACCCCTGATTTAACACATCAATCAACATATTTCTACTGGGGCTAACATGAACCTGGATTACCTCCTAAGAAACACACGCACGCACGCACGCACGCACGCACACACACACACCAGTTATTCATTTACTCATAGCCTCCTCAAAGCTAAACATGTCTCTCCTACTCAGAACAAATGAAACCTTTTCCTGCTGCTTAGTGATGGACAAACTGTTTTAGAGTAGAGTATCTTTTTGACTTTTATGAGCATGTCAGCACATTGAAATGTTAATTTGCACCTCAATAGTCAGGCAGGTGGCTTGTCTTGTGTTGACAACTTAAAAGCTCCAGATTCAATCACCAGAGCCGCCAGTGTGTCCATCAAATGTCTCTCAACTGTCCTCGAGTGAGTCACTGAGCTTTTATCTGCTCACTCACTTCAACTCACTGTGTGCTAACAAAATGCCTATAAATTGTCAATGTTAGGAACAAATATCTACATAAGCTGCGTGCTCAATTTCCATATAATATGTATCTCCCGAGCATCATATGTGGCTCTAATAATCAGTAGTGGGGATGGATCATCTGACACGGCAGCCAGCCATTATCTTCCATCCTGATGCCAGCAATGAAAGGCCTCCAGTCAGTCATTAACAGTGAGGATTAACACCGAATCTGCTCAGTTCCTCTTTTCAGTTTTACCATCATTTCTCTGTCTGTATACTAGTACATTTCTCTTTTGATGCAACATTGTTGACAAAATAAAGCAGTTATGGATTTGAACAGCTTTGAAAAATGCACTTATTACCCTGGATTTACAGTTGATACAAAGGGTTTAAGGTTTTGGGTCTATTGTTGTTGTAGTTCTTTTTTTAACATCTATCCAGGGGTGAAAGTAAGCCGATACGGTCCGGTACTGCGTACCACTAAAAGATTCTGTGCCGGTACGCAGTACCGGCAAAAGTTGGAGCGGCTGTCTGCTGTAAAGCCGTCATTCAGAACCGGTCACGGCTGTACTTTGGGTCAGAATAAATCCACTAGCAATAATCAGTCTAAAACACGACGTAATCAGTTAATAAATTGCTTTTTTTTTCTCATTTCAAATTGTTTCTGAACTGTTTGTGCTATGATGGCGCCTCAAATCTCTAGCTTCTCTCCCCTCAGAGACCGAAGACTGCCACATAAAATGCCCTGCATCCGTTCTCCTTACGGATGCAGTGCATTTTATGGCAGGCTAGACCCTCCTATTTTGATTGACACCTTGTTCGGCCAATCATGTAATTGGCTGCACCAAAATCAACCGAAAAGCTACTTGACACCCCCTGGTTATTATTGGCTCTGGAAAACCCATTTCTTAATATGATTGGCCGAATGAGGTGTCAATCAAAATGGGAGGGTCTAGCGTTTCATATAAAACGCACTACATCCCAGAGGACAGGACACGGCCAGTTAATGGGCAACGACAGTGGTTTTCCAGAGCCAATAATAACCAGAGGGCGTAGTTTTTTCAGGTGATTTTGGTTCGGCTAGTTAACAGGTTAAAACGTTCACCGCTACGTTTAATGTCGGTCTGCTTG
>JASGAU010349676.1:0-10154 GCA_030220045.1 Australoheros facetus | reverse complement strand
TTATAAACATACTTGAAAAACAGGTCATTTCTTCATTTTATATTTAAGCCCTTCATAAATCCTATTGACTACACTTTATTCACCAATATAAGCAAAGACATTACACATAAAAGCACATAGAAACATCGGAAATCACTTTATGGCAGCCGATCACTTTTTGGCACAACACCGGCTGCCCCAAGAGGACCACCCACTTAGCAGAGTTTGTCCGCTTTTAGTCAGCTTTCCATCCCTCGGAAGGATCTCTCACTCGCTGAAGTCGGCTGGATGCTGCGGGATTTTACTGGAAACGATTATGTGGGCGCTACAAACCAGAATAAACCCGAAATCCGGAAAGCCAGGGTCGCTGTTTGAGTCCACCTGGTGTAAAGCGCTTTGCTCTGGTGTTATTACAGATTGTTGACACACTGTTGATACAGACAGAAGGGAGCTCGCACGCCCCCTACAGCATAGAGTGGGTATATGTCGGCAGTGTTTGTCACTTCCTTCCTCTCTCTCGTGTTTGCTTTCTGTTAAAAATGAACAATATAGCCAATAATGAATAGAAATGTTTGCTTTTACCATCTTTATTGTACACAATCCTCCAGTTTAATGCATAAATTTTGGTTTTCATCCATTTCTTTTCTTTTAAACCACCGTTGCTTGTATATATAAAACCATATAAAGTGCACTTGCCATCCATCCATGTGCATACTGTTTTATCACAAAAAATATTCACATTTTTTAAAGTCAAGGTTTATTTGAATCATTTTTCTTTGCATGCAATATTGCTTTTCCAGACACCCAGTGCATGTTAAATGGACTGTAACAAAAGAAGACAAAATACTTGACAGCTTAAGCTTCACAACAGACCAACACACAAGCTCGAACTTGCATCTGTGAAAATGTCTCCCCACATTTTCGGCACTCTCGCCTTTTCTTGTTCGGTTTCTGGGTGTTGTGCTGGCTAAGGCTTATTACACTCACCATTGTGTAGGATAATGACTGAACGTTAATGGTGCCAAGTCAAACGGGAACTGATTTCAGGGCAAACCTGCAAGACAATATTCAGAGGAAAAGTCGGTCACACTGTTCAGATATTTATAATATGATGGGCTCTCGCCCTATGACAGCTGGGATAGGCTCCACCCCCCCCATGACCCTCAACAGGATAAGCAGAAGAGAATGAATGGATGGGTTTTTATATATAAATATGATGCATTACTGTAGTTAGGTGATTAGGCCTAGTCTGTGGGTCAGTCTAAGTATTATTACTGGACAGTTTTCTTTGACTCAGTAGCACTCAAGTATGTTAGATTTCAGCACTGGCCAATTCAGATAGTTTTTTTCCCTTTATAGTCACCTTATGCACTAAAGCTGATGTTCGTCTCCTCATGTATAACATGTAAGTGCTTCTACTGTTGTGGCCATGATCACATACTAAAAATGAACACACTGCCTCCCTCTATTGCTGCTCTCAGATTTGGTTTAAGTTAACAAGGAGGCGATGCACAGCTCGCTGTGGCAGCGAGACACCACTGTCACATTACTGTTTATAGCTCCTTCTCGAAGCACTAAAGAAACCTGCAGTTAAGCTACAAAAAAAAAATCCCATCATTGTTCAGATAAGCTTGGGCTTCCTTCAGCTCTTGGAGCAAGTCCTAGCAGGCTGACAGAGGGACAAACCCAGACACGCCGGAGAAGGAGGGGCAACTCACATCAATAATCCCTACAACTTTTCCCCCGATGCACCTATTGTTTGCCAAGGGAGGCAGAAATATTTAATTAAAAACACTTTAAAAACTAATACTAAATTATACCCTCCTTTGATTTTTATGATACTATAGTTTAAAGGCATTATTAAATAAAATAAGCCTCAAAGCAAAAGTAAAATTCAGAGTAGATGCAATCTTAAGTGAGGACACTGGAATCCCTCTGGTAGAGGCTCAGCTTGCTGATCCAGTAGGTTGAGTCTAGTAGACATAATCATCTGTTCTTCAGCCATAAAAGGAAGACAAACACACCTTCAACACTGGAAAACTTCTCTTTGTAAACCATTTCCGGGCCTCAGTCAGTTTATCAGCATACTGACGAGATTTATTCAGTTCACTGTCAATATGGTTACAAAACAGTCCACAAGGTCAGTTTTACTTTATAAAATAAATACAGAATGATACAACAGTGCACATTTAACACACATTTACAGTGTCTGTATATTTTGCTGGTCATGTGTTGATTGTAGAAGGGCATCTTTGCATTGTTAAAAACAAAAAACATATTGAAGCTTTCACATAGGCACTTCAGAATTGGACTGCTCGACCGTCAGTGACCCAAAAAAAACTTTTCTTTTTATAACTGTGTGCTAAGTGTGCTCTAAGTCTGCTGATATGTTTTTTTTTTTGTCTCTGCAATTCAAAGCTGCTCACACGTTCGATCCTTAATTGAAGAGGCAGTTTGTAAAAAGCCCTCTTGCAGGATAGTAAGCGCTGAAGACCGCTTTAAGCGTTAAGTCAGGACCTCTTCTGGTATCGAGAGCGATTGTTAGCTGAGGATGCATGGTGTTTGTTATGGGCTGATGCTTTTACTTCTCTTGCCTGAAAACAGAGACAGAAGGAATAAATTATTGTCAGCACCTTTTGTGTCGAGGAAAGAAACAAATCCCTTTTAAATACTTACATAGGTTGCATCACTAAGTACAAGACCATGCACGCCAGTATTACCCCCAGCATGCTCCTGCATACCTACAAACAGGAAGAGGTAGGTGCTTGTGCTGAACTGATATCATGTTCATATTTTTCCTGATACGCGCAGGCCACAAAAACTCTGGCCCAATGCATTTACAAAGTGCTCACACTGAAGCTGGTGGTTGAGTCGATCCAGACAGAGCAGTATGTTCTTCTCCTCCAAGGAAATGGTGGTGAGCCCCTGCTGCTGGCTGCACTGCTGCGCTGTTCCACGTCTCTGTGTTTGCACTGTCTCCATGGCAGCCACTATATCCCCTTCTTCCAGACGGCCTTCAGCGTGGACGTCAGCTGCACTCTCAAAATCTGAGATTACATTAAAGGCAGACATTCAACTTATTAAGGCACGATGCAGCTGACCTGAACTAAAGCTCTTACAAAACACCAGACATGACAGAAGAACAATTTTTTTTTAAAGCAAGAAATGAAAAGTTTGCTTTAATTATGAAAGAAATTGAAACACAGACACACACATAGAGAACACAATACCTTCATCTGGGAAGGCTGAGTTGTGAGTACTGGGAAATGGTTTGAGCAGCTTTGTTTGCTACAAAAAAAAACAAAACACAAAACCTTTATTTTACCAGGTGAAAGGTTTGAGAACCAGTTCTCATTCACAAACATGACCTGAACTTACGCTGATCTTAATATTCATGCAGCCTAAAGATGAATTAAGGCTTATTTTATTTGTGATGAAGAAAAAAAAATCTATTGTTAACTCCTGTCTATCCATAATGTCTCATCTCGGGGACCATTAATTATTCCATCTAACAGTTTGGACAGCATAAAAGGAACTGCAAAACAAGTTCAAGCACAGCCATTTTCTGATCTTTACCAATTATTCTCACTCTTCCTCCCCACGGGGCAACTGCACAACTGCACGCATGTACCTGAGAGGTCTGAAGAAGTCTTCTGTTCCCTGGAGTCTGTCTGCTCTGCTCAATGCAGGCTTTCCTTAAAACCTGCCCACTCTCCACGGCTGGTCCTTTAATTATGGCTTTTGCTGAAAGAAGACATGCAGTGGTATCATAACTACATGAACAGGCAAACTTCACACTGTACTTTCTGAAGTTATTGCTGTTCTCTGTTTGCAGATCCTAATGAGGCAGGACATTTTTGAGGTCAATAGGTCCATTTCCCCAGAAATTACCGGGTTTTTTTTTTAAATCTCAAAATACTGCAGATAAACAAGATGCTGCTCACGTTTTAATATCAAAACAGGAGTTAGCTGATCAGTACAATAATCTCGTGATAAACAATAAGTGCTTGAGAAAATGCAGCATATTATTCCAAATCATGAAAAAAGTGTAATAATAGTTAAAAACAATCATAAAAATGTTGTAAATTTGTTGTTACACAAATGTCACGCAGCTTATTCTCTGCATGCTCATATGACTACGTGTGAGGGCAGTTAGAAGTCATTCAAATGGTATCCCGGGCCTGGATTTGTGTCAAGGATCGAGTGTAAAGAAGAACAGTACAAGGTAGCTGCTACTCACACTGTTACATTTGAAATTTGAACTTGAACGGCTAAGAACAGCTGAGAGAAACAGCGTGTAAACTTCTGCAGGCACTCAAACTAAACCTGAGCTGAGTGAAGGGCTGACGGCAAACATATACATTACCATCCTTTGTGGTTAAGGCACTGCGGACACCGTGCCAGAGCTGGGAAATTTCCTCTTCTGTGGGAGTGCAGTCTAAACAGAGGTCCTTTTCATTGTGTGCTGACCCTCTTCTCCTCCTGCAGTGGTGAACTTCCTGATGACCTAAGCTGGGCATGCTCACTGTGTCGCCCTCTGAGAATGGGCAGGTGTATGAGGGTATCAGCGGCGTGTCCCGAACAGTACTTTCTGTGGTCATTGCATTATGTGTTTTAGCTGAGCTGTTCCTGCGCAGGACCTGCTCTGCAGCCACGGCCTGTTTATTAATGGCTCTCGCATGATCCCTGCCATATGGAGTCTTAGTGACGCACGGCGTCTTTTCCTCCACGGATTCCACGCGAGGAGGTGGGCGGGGCACCATGAGCTTCCCTTGGGTTTTGGCAATCTGACTAACCTCGGTGGCAGACTGAGGTCGCATGACGGTGCCCTTTCTTATTCGGGAGGAAACAGGACCCGCTCTGCCGGGGCGCTCTCTCCGAGGGACCTTGGGGCCACTGGCTCTGGTGCCGTTGCGCTGCGCCTTGACCTCATCTGCTTGTTGCTGGGGCAAGCTGACGTGAACATCTGCCCAGGCTTCTTTTGTAAAGTGATAACCAGCCGAGGCTGCGGGGGTCACGCTGGGCCCATTCTTGGGAGTCCCTGAGAGCGCGCTCAGACGTGGCTGGTGGTCGTCTGAGCTGTTTTTTGGTTGACACGGGTTGGAGGATTTGCCTTTCATCAGTTTCACTGCGTTCTGTTTTTCCTCCTCTTTTTCCACATGCACTTCATCAAACCAGCGCAGCTTCTTCTTGACAGTGTTGTTGCCCCCGAGATCCTTTGTTTTTCTCCGTGCTAATTCAACACTATCCCTGATCGCTAAAGCTACTTGTTTTGCAAAAATCAGACGCCCTGAGCTGTACACACACACGGCGTCACTGTATTTGGATTGCTTTTTAAGAATTCCCTTAATAAATCTGACCTCACATACTGAATGAGATGCCTCTATCACTTCCTTCTCAGGACATTCATGACACTTGTGTGTAGCTGACTGAATATTAGACAAGCAGGTATGCGCCACGGAATCTGTATTTATTGGCTTCTTAGTGTTGGACTCTAAGTTTGAAACCTTATTGAGATTGTTTATGGAAGCACTGAGTTCTTTATGAGATGACAGAGAGCTGTTTTCCTTTCCCGTTGGCTGAAGAGCTCCTTCTTTTGACAAATTACCTGCTGTTGTCGAGAAAATGTTTTGCTTCGGGGGATCCCCAAACAAAACGTCTCTGCTGCTGCTATTTTTGGCAGGCAAAGGAATTTCTGTAGTTGGATATTTTAAACGTCTGTCATCGTGGATCCTCTCCTGCGTGGGATCCATCGATTCTTCCTGTTTAGGACAGGAAGAATCGAGTGCGCCGTTGCCAAGAGCAGCTATATTTGCAATAATGACGTTGCCACTGTTGTTCGGTGGAGTTTTTACCCCAAAGGGCTCTGGGTTGCTGCTAAGAGCTGATACATTACAGTTGTGCAGAGTAGACTGGATCTCTGTCTCAAGTTTTTGTTCAGCAGATGTGAATCCCCAGGAGGCTTTAGAAACACGCATCTTATTATTAGACCGGTCAAAGTCCTCAAGTTTTTCCTGGTTTGGTTCATGCCATTTATGTGCTTGGGCTAAGTTATCACCAAGAAGCATCATCGCTGAGACGGAGGTCAGCTCTGATGTCTGATGACTCAAATCATCTTGCTTTCTTGGATCTTGGTGGGCGTTCTCCGCGCCAAGCAAAAATGATGAATATGAACACTGTAGAGTTTTTGTGCTGCGGGTGGGATCCTCATTCTCCAAACTATCCTTACTTGAAAGACTCTCAGAAATACGGGAATCAGACAGGTAGCTACCCTGGAATATGGAAGCAAAGGGGAGTTGGTAAGTAGAAGACAATAATATAGTTTACAACCATATCGACAGCTTATCGGTGCTAACAAGCACCTGCTCTGCATGCTTGTCACTGAAAATGAAGAATGGATCTTACAAACACTCTGGAGCAGCTATTCACATGCACACATTACATCAGAGGGTGCTGCAGTTGGAACATCCAGGAGCCGTGAAAAAGTAAAAGGTTTTGGCACAATGCTGCCACCCAGTGGCCTGCTGTAGTATGAGCAATTATAAAACATTTCATCTGACAGGGCATGTTTTGTTTTTTTCATTCTGATTATTTTGCTTAATTAATTGAGACATTTATTAATTCTTTTTTTCTATTTTGCATAATTTAATTATTCTGTTTTATATTTTGCTCCCAGCCAGACTTTCTTGTCATTTTTAACGTGGTCTCTGGGTTTTCTAATCTTTGCACATTGGCTGCTGTTTCACTCATTTTCAGTCTAGTCTTTGTACCTGACTGTTTTCAGAGGAATGTTTGTTTTTTTTTTGTTAAGCCACTTCACACTGACCTATTCAAGCAGAAAAAAGACACATAACTCAAGAGATGAGCCAGTGTTGCATCTGCAGTTAACCAACAACTAAGCAAAGAACCAGTTTTAAATTGTACCCTTAGACTCCTTGTTACTATCAGCCTGTCACAAAAACACATCAGTGTTCCCATTTCTTTAGCTGAATTTACAAAAAATGCCAAATGTAACACAGCCTGACAGGCATAAAATAGTATGTGTGCACCTAAATAATCCTAGTAGCTGAAAACTTGGCATATATCAGCATGGTGCGCTTTGTGTCCTTAAAAATTTTTGAGGAACCTGGACAAGTGGAGGACAAAGAAGACGTAGCAGGCCTGAAAAACCACGACAGCAGATGAACAGTGTCTGAGCGTATACCAGCAAAGACCCGACACGAGACCTGAGCGATCTTACATCATCAGCTGCATCTGGCACAGCTGAAGTATCTCCTGTTTGCCAAGGCCTCATCACAAATGGTCTCAGTGGAAGGCTGGCTCTCAAGAAGCCGTCCTTAAGGAAGGGAAACAGAGAAAAGGCTGAGGTATGCAAAATTACTCAAGAACTGGACTGAAAATCAACGGCTTTTACAGCTCTTAGAGCGATGAATCCAAATTAGACATTTTTTGATCAAGTTCCCGTCAACATGGAGGGAAGAGGTCAGGAGAGAGGTACAGCACTGAGTGCCATCTGTGACACACAGTGGAGCTGGGGCTGCATTTCAGCCACTGGTGTTGAAGATCTTGTAAAAGCTGATGGTATTACAACTGAAGAAATGTCCTGTCAGACTCTCATTAAACCTCAACATTTTTGGAGCAGTGTGGGAACAAAAGGCAGCTAACACCCAAAGAAGAGCTTTGGAATATCCTTCAAAAAGAAGCCTGGAGAACTGTTCCTGGAGACTGCTTAAAGAAATCACATGTAAGCTGCCTCAGAGAGCTCAGACTGCGAAGAGGAAACTCGTTAGAACGGGACAAACTGAAATAAGCGGTAGCTCAAGACTTGTGCACAGTACAGTATTTTATTTTATTGACCTACACATTTATTCTGCTTTATTTAAGATATTTTATTAAACGTTTAACCTTTGGGTTGAATAAAGTATATCTTGTTTTATTTGAACTGCATATTATCCTACTAGCCACTATGTTTAGGAATAGATGCACTTACTATTATACTTTATCTCAGATAGCACACTTTAGGCATCAATAACCGGACTCCATTTTTCCACATCTGTATATACAGCTGTGTGAAAAAGGAAGTATACCCTCTTTCAATTCTAAGGTTTTGCGTATCAGGACATAATTTAAAAAAAAAATCATCTGGTCCCCACCAGGTTTGAAAATTATTTAAATACAACCTCTGATGACCAACAACACATGACATATTACACTGTGCCATTATTTATTAAATAAACCTAAAAGCTCTACACCCGTAATGCTTCCACAGGAATTAAGAAGGTAAGTAGCATCTACTCAAATACACTCAATTAACTGATCATCAGCAAGTGTGAGCACCTCTGTAAAAGCAGAGGTTTTGGCAGTTTGCTGGTCTGGAGCATTCAGGTATGTAAGTATAAGGAGTGTAAGTCCCAGCAAATTCACGCCAAGCTCAGACCGTGCAAAGACTCTACAGGCCTCAGTCAGCACGTTAAATGTTAAAGTCCACGACAGCACAATTAGAAAAACACTGACCATGTGTGGCTCGGTTGGGAGGGTTTCCAGGTGAAAGGATCTTCTCTCTAAAAAGAACCGGGCAGCACAGCTTAGGTTAGCAAAGCTGCACCTGAACAAACCACAAGACTCCTGGAACAAAGTCCTTCAGACGGATGACACCAAAGTGCAGAGGAAAGAAAGAAAACCACTGACTGAAGAGATGGTTGTATAACGTTAGGATAACACACCTTTATACAGAAGTACCACAATCACACAGACACACAACTAGCTGCCTGCTATCAGGAACAACTTGGGGCTCAGCGTCATACATTTACCTAACCACCTGAGCCTTGTGGTCCCACTAATGTAGTTTTGTTTCTTGTGCATTTAAATGAAATGAACCAAAATACCTGTGGACTGTGATCGTGCTGCTTCTCCGTTCTGCTCTGTTCCTGCAGGAGTTTTGTGTAGGCCTCCACAGCTGACAGCGCTTGGCGGTGGGAGGATTTAGAAGTGGTGGGTGGCTTAGGTGATGGAGTGCAGCTTCTTAAAAAAAGAAGCAGAAAATATAAATAAAATATAACGTAACAGCGGTAACAGGTTATATTTGGTATGCAGTAGGATAATATGGTGTGATTTTAAGTGTTACCTGCTAACATTTGTGCTGCTGGATAAGAGAGACGACTGCTGAGTGTACAAACTCAAGGTGTCTTGAATCTGACGGAGTGCATCTTCAATATTTGGGACATTTCTTTTAAAAGCTATAAGACACAAAGAAAAAACATACAAACAAACTGAAATATGTCAGAACTGTTTGTGTTCTACTTCTCAGTTTAAGCAATAATATATTACAACCACTGGCTACTTTATTACTGCTTAAGACAGCAATTCAGTGTATTTAGAAATGCAGACATTGGTCAAGACTACTGAAACTCAAACCAACCATCAGAATGGGGAGAGGTGATTTAGCTGACTGAGTGTTTCAGAAACTGCTGATCTAAACAACTGCAAGAAAATGGGCCGAAATAAAGAAAATATCCAGTGAGCAGCGGTCCTCTGGGCTCTCTCGATGATGCTGGAGGTCAGAGGAGAACGGCCACACCGCTTCGCGCTGACAGGAAGCCAACAGTAACTCAAATAACTAGGGATGGCACGATACCACTTTTTTATGTCCGATACCGATATTTTACATTTGGATATCGGCCGATACCGATATAAATCCGATACTTAAAATTGATCCAGGCATTTAAAAACAATAAAATAAAAAAACAGTCTCTCACACAACAAAATCAAAGTCTTTTAGTTGTCCCACATACAAGACTAAGGATCAGGGCAGACAGAGCTTTTTAGGCAGTGCCACCAAAGCTCTGGAACTGTTTACCACTCCAGCTCCATTTAGCTGACTCTGTGGCATCGTTTAAAAAATAGTTGAAAACTTTTCTGTTTAACCAGACTTTCTGGTTTCTGACTTTATTTTTTATTCTTTTTCTTTTTAATATGGTAATGTTATTATGTTTTTAACATAGTGTTTTCCTAGGGGGTTTTAAGTATTGTACAGCGTCTTTCTGTCTGTGAAAAATGCTATATAAATAAACTTTATTTACTTACAACAATAACTATCACCTGAATCCTGTTGCTCCTGTGTGAGAAGGTGATGCACTGGCTTATGGCATGTTGCAAATTTCATTAGGGCTGCAACT
>JASGAU010349668.1:0-12455 GCA_030220045.1 Australoheros facetus | reverse complement strand
TCTACGCTCAGCTGACTCTGTGGATTCTTTTAAAAAGCTGTTAAAAACTTTCCTTTTTAAAAAGGCCTTCTACTGAGAAATTTTAATGAATTTTTAGTTTAAGCTATTATGGTGTTTAATTATTTTTAGCTTTACATTATTGGTTTTTAGATATTTTGGTGTTTATTTACTGTCTGTTTTTGTGTGTTTTCTGCATGTACAGCGCTTTGTGACTACTGTCTGTGAAAAGCGCTAAATAAATAAAAATTACTTACTTACTTACTTACTACACAATTCAAAAACACGGCCAAGCAAAATGAGGAATGATGTTGCTGATATAAAGAGGTAGAACTTTAAAATGGTGGAGCACAAGGCACTTGGAATGAAACACACTGATTTGGCTCCCATTGTCTGTTTAAATTATTTTCTCATAAAAAAAAAAAAATCTGGCTAGCACCTCCTCCTCAATGACATCATGCACATCGTAAAACCATGACTGATCGAGGAGTAATGTGTAATCTGTCATGTCTCTCAGTAATACATGGCAAGATTTTATAAGTCTGCTATTGCCTAATGTGACACAGTGATGTTCATTACAGATAAAATAATCGTCTTGTCTGAACACAGCATGTGTGCCTAAAAAGAGACATCAACTATTATTTGATCTTCTTTTGCAAACGGTGTTCAGCCGATGTGGACAGGCAGGCGCTGGTGGTCTTTCACACATTACAGAAGAGTGCCAAACTTGCTCCAAGCTCACTAATCATTGCTGTGTAGGGGAGGAGAGGTGGGTCAAAGATGATAAAACTCTAACTGATGGCCACACATCTTTCTGCTTGCCTCTCCTCTTCCCAGCCTCACGCTGTCAGCAGTTGACAAACAATTAATAGAGAACATTTTGAGCCATTGACATGTGATTAAGAAATGTCTCACATTTTAAATGCTTGCTTGAATCTAGAGTATAGGATTAAAATACTGATATGGGGGGGGGGGTCACCCACTTAATGTTTGCACACTATAAAAGTAATGTCCTAATTTTATAAGATTCTCGTGCAGCCATAGCCTAATAGAGCTATCTTATCATCTCTTAAAGTAGGCTCTACCCTTAATTTATCAACAGTTCTCGCTTAATTGCTGCAATACAGATCACCACCCTCTTAATTAATGCAAATGGACCATACAAGCATCAAGTCTTGCAAATAATTCTTTGCTTTTGTCATTACATTGTTTTATAGAAGTGCTGTAAGCCCATTGTCTGTATGATTAGCTAATAAAGAGCTCCTAATGTCTTGTTTTGCACTAACAGTGCACATCCTCCTTTTAATCCATAAGCTCTTAAGGCAGCCATAACTGGCCTATTCATGTCAGGCCACGAATGAAACCAGTAAAGGGTACTGAGGCAGCCTTTACAGTCCATACAGATTCACACACACTTAATATCAAGGAGTGAAGAGCAGAGAATTGAGTGTGTGTGGATGAGAGCAATACCCACCATCAAATAAAGATGAAGATGGGGGAGCAAGACATTTTAATGTTGGCCTTGAGAGCCTTGAGTGGGCAAAGACGTGGAATCGATATCATAGGAAAACATAATATATTCACCCTGTAGTTCAATTAAAGGGCAACGTACATTTTGAAAATACAAGAAGGGTTCTAAATTATAAAAATATGAAAATGATGCTTCACTTTTCCAATGTTATTGAGAAATGGAGAACAAGACAAATACAAATGTCTTTACACTGTCCTGTATTTTCTTCATGCAAAGGTCTTTTCTTTTTCCTTTTTTTTTTTGTCTTGCAGCATTTTTGAGATGTATTTGAATATAGTCTTTGAAGATGTGATACAGTCAACTCTAAGTAATGTGTGGTCCACCTTGATGCTAGCCCAAGCAGACTGCCCCAACACCTCATCATCACTTTTGCTCAGATAAAAAAAACGAAGACGATGCTGGCGGGTGAGTTTCGTCTTCTCAGTGACAGCGAACACGCTTGTTATCTGTAGGTTTTCCTTGCCCTGTCCAACACATAAGGTTATCTGGACCGGATAAAGAAGAAAAACATAGCGGTGTCCATTTTCTAGCCCCAAAGGCAAGATGAAGAAACACGCTGAAGTATGGACCCAAGAGGGGAGACACTATGACTTACAGATAGAGGAGTTATTACCCTCACCCTCAGGGAATATATGAGTATGTGTTGTGTATGAGTGGGATTGTTGTGTTTGGCTGTCTCCACTGTGGTGGAACTAACCTGGGATAGGGGACGGTGCAAATGGACTAAAAGAGGGGAGGGGTCAGGGGCGGACGAATAAAGGAACATGGATAAAGAATAGACAAGAGGATCATTAATAATATTAAGGCAAGAGCTGGGGAGGCATTGTTGTAAGTGCCTCAAGCCTTTGGTCATTTTCTCAAAAAAAGATCAGAAATGAAACAACACAGAGGATAGACACTGGCTTTTCTAGGTGTTTACCTATCATAGACATGTTACATATCCACTACATTTACCTCAAGGGCAGAATGATGAGAAATACTGATCCAAAGAAGATTCCCAGATCTGTGTCAGTGCATCCCTTCCTCCTCCTCTGGGGATCGTTTTGGCTTTCACAGGAACTACTCATGTTAACCAAACTCAGCTTTGTTTGTGATTCTACAGGAGTTTGTTCACACTAATGAAAAACAAGTCAGTGTCAGTGGGTTAGTCTACTCTCCAACAGCCTTTAAATATAATGGTACAACATATACAGATATATATGGTATCCAGATGATGTGGGCTTGGGACTTTAACGACCCCTGGCTTTTTTCTATATAATCATGCTATTAGATGTAATTTCTCTGTTGGTTTCTTTTTTTATCTAACAAACAAAACATCTCAAAAATGATAACATTCTCATCATGCCTTTGTGTGCTTAGTCTCAGTACAATGGTGGACATGGTCAGTGATGTGCCTCCTAAATATCTGTAATTAGCATTGTTATCGTGAGCATGTTAGGAAAATGACATCAACCATTAGGTTGTATGCACTTGGTTGAAGCAAAGTTGATGAGACTGCAACATAAAGGACTGAGTTTCCTGTTATGTTCAATAATTATAGATTGTTTCCAGATGCAACATCTGCCAATCTCTCTTCTTAGCCTGCCATGTTTAAGCAAAGGTAGGAATCTGGATTCAGACTCAGCATGCTGGGAATGGTTCCATTCAATTCAATTCAATTTTATTTATATAGCGCCAAATCACAACAAACAGTCGCCTCAAGGTTTATTGAAAGGCAGATAAAAGTTAACAGAGAATGAATGTGGACCTTGGGACCTAGGTCTGACTGCAGAAGCACTGTGGGAGAGGAGAGGCAGGATTAGCTGAGGCCATGGTTGAATTGTGCTCATCAGATTATGCAGTCTTACTTGCAGGTATCCATGACAGATGATTTGAACAGGTTACTGGAAAGCGAACATTTTACCAAGCTGCCAAGATGGTGGAGAGTTATTGTGGTGTCCTTCTCGTCTCAGATTTGAGATTTCAGACATAGATTCAGAGGTAAGCACTGGTGGTGAGCAAAAAATTCCTCAAAGTATCAGCAGTTGATTCACTGGGGATTGATGGCTTTGTGCCTTTCATGCATTCATCATACACTGTAATCAACTTTATGCCTATACATGGATTTGTTTTCACAAACACTGAGATTTAATTGATTGATCTCTGATCACGTTATTTGATTAGAAACCTTCACTCGTTCCATACTTTTATGCAGAGAAAGCTCCTCTCTGCATAATTGAGTAATACTTTGACTTCTGATTAAAAATGGAAGAACCATATTTAGAAGAGGTCAACAAAACAGTACCTACAAGTTGATTTGAAACCATTGTTGCATTTTCTTCTGTCTAGCCCAGTTTACTGGGTAGTGCATGTCTCTTCGTCCCATTTTATGGGCTACAAATAACTGTTCCAGAAAGTCAGACCAACATTATTTCCAGTTCCAACTTAGCTGTTAATGAGCCTACATATGGCTACCCAGAATCCATCATCTGGTTTTTATTTGTTCCAATAATGTGCAAAAATTTACTCATTTTGTTTTAAGTGCAATAATTGCACAGAAAGAATGGAAGCTTTCTGAGCCATCCATCCATATATTTATTTTCTTCCACTTATCCAGTTCAGGACAAGCAGAATTCTAGAAAATATTATATTATGGCAGTTTGGCTTTGAACTGATTTTCCAAGGAAATGCTGACTAAATGCTGCTCTGCTTGAATGCATGCACAACAGCAAAACACTATAGGGGGATTAATGCTGCAAATTTCAGCAGCAAATGTTCTTTAAAAATCAAATGGGGAAATGGATTCATAAGCCTCTAATCCTTTTCAGTATCAGTGCACAGATTTGAAAACTTATATTTGGAGAAACTGCACAGAACATTGTTTTCATGTGCAATCCATTTATAAGATTTTCTTTGATCTACTCAGAGTAATCCATCATCATTTAAAGAGTACAGGTTGCCTGCATTAATTTCTAAAATGAAAGAAAGATGGGATATAAATGATGATTTAACTTAAGGTAGCTTCACAACCACAATTTTCCCCTGAAAACTAACATGAAGTCAGTTCAAAGGTTCCTGAGGAACAAGCTACACGATGTCCTGATAAGATTTAATGTAATACATATCACAACATGTTTCACATAAACCACTATGAAATACTTTGATTTTATGTGCTGTAAACTGCTGTTTTCAGCTCTTCTTGTTTTGTGTATCAGTTTACTTTAAGATAGTACTTTTTGCTATTGTTTTGTCAATAGCAGAGTCGATATATGCACTCACCTTGGGGAATGTGGAGAGTAAATGCAGTAAATAGGGGGAAGCCCTTTGCAATAAGTCAATTGTCAATTGAGCAACTCAGACATGGATTCACTGGACAGCTTCATTAAATAATGATCTCAAGGTGGAAACTTCAGTGATACGCATGTAATCATACAGCTCCTGTAACTTGTGGCAGAATCATATATTTATGCAACCACACATTCTCATATCCAGTCATGTGTGTACAAAACATAAATACAGAAAGTAAAGCAATGCATGTGCATTTGCATATACAAATAGGCACAGAGACACTAACACAGAGAGTCTAAGCAGAGGAAGACATGCCATCCCAATATTAATTTTTCATAACATCATGCTCAATACAAAATGCAATAAGTGTTTCTTGTAAGATGACTCCCAGGCACTTATAGCACTTGAGTATGCAGCAACCTTCTCCTCAGAGGTCCAGCCTGCATGTTTTCTAGCTTACTTAGTCTGTAGCAATGTGAACTATGTATCAGTGTTTGGTAAGATCCTGTTTTCCCTGTTTTGCTTTAATGACAGCATGCATATGAGCTGCAAGGTTGTGCAAACCCTGATAACCCATTTTATCTGAGCATGATTCAACAATTTTTGAAAGACCTTCTTGGGATGTCAGAGAGATCTGACTTTCTCAGTCTTCAAGAGCTCCTATAAATGTTCTGTGGTTAGAGATAACTATGAATTAAATTCTATGTCAGAAATCCTTGGCCTTCTTTGGTTTTAAAGATGTGTTTGGGATCATTAGATTGCTGCAGTATGAATCCTTCTTCACAAATGTGCAAACAAGTATGTGCATCATACCACTGAAGAAGGCCTGAATATTCCAACCAGCATGTTATAATGTGGATTTGTGGATCAGCCATTGTCTGAGCTTTTTTAAAGTCCCAGAACAAAATATTCTGACTATCCCAATTTGAAAATCCCTGAAAACATGGCTATTGTCCCCAGAGACTAAGTTATGGTGATAGGTTCCTCAACTGCTTCTTCTGTCGCTTGGTTTCTCCATTCTCCATTGCTAGTTTGACACTAGCACATCCTATAAAAAAGCATAATTTTAACAATATTTTTGCTGTCATTCACAACTTAGAAAATTCTGTAACTGTAACACTTCCCATGATTTGATGCAAGCAAAGCTTCTTTAATTTAGTATGATCTTTGACTTCTGCTAAAAAAGTAGAGGAACAGCCACATTTAGAGGAGGTTAACAATACAATAGTTGCAATTTTATTTGCTAGAACAATCCTCTGAGCACATCAGAAATGCATCGGCATTTATGAAGCAAAATTGAGTCACTGTGATCATCCAAATCCTTTGTAAGCAGATTCCAGGCACTGAAGAGGAACAGCGTTAATCTTGTTGTGAAATACCATGATACACAAAAAGATGCAATTCTGGTCTTTTCATTGTTCATCCAGAAAGATCCATCAATTCTGAGCATATCAGCTTACTCTGACCTAGACGTGCCTTCTGTATAGATACATACAGTTTTAATATTCTTATAAACCTCCACTGACCTCCACCTATCTTGCAGTCACCACCCTCACAGCTATCTGTGAGGGGTGACTGCAGGACTCAACTTCAGAAGACCAAAAGATAGAGGTGATTACAATGACAAATGAGTGAAAAAAATATTGCTGTAAGCGCACATGGCACATGTGGTGATTTTGGGATGACAAAATGGAACACCACAATACATGGATACATACTGTACTGTTTCAGAAACTCTGAATGACCACAGGGAGCACAGAGACTGACAATAAATATCATAAGAATAACTGTTTATGTAACTGCTACTGTTCAAAATGACTGATTTTTTTTTTCATTTGAAAAACCGTTTACACTTTTATGAACTATTTAGAAAAATTCTATTAAATACTGAGCTAACAAATGCCCCATTTAGAGGTAAAACAAGGTGAAACTGTTCATAAGAAGTACAGTTGATTTCTGGTATTTTAACTGAAGTGCGTACCAATAATTAAATTATTTTTCAGAGCTCCACCTAAGGCATCAGTCAGGGACACCCTGGCATCCTCTGGTTGCAAGAGAAAATTTTGGATTTACTGACTGGTTGGTGAGTGGTTCCTGAAGGATGCTGACCACTGCTGGGTGAAATCAGTCACAAAGATGGTGCTGTACCAAAAACTTCCTCATGATTGCTTTGGTCACTATCAGATTTCTACAGATAGCTGTGAGGGTGGTGACTGTTGGAACCAAAATTACAGAGATGCAAGTTATAGCAGTTTATAAGAATGTTAAAACTGAATGTATGATACTGATTTCCCTACAAACACTCACTAAGTAACCACCAAACGGTAGAGAAATTTGAAGAAGTGCCATCCATCCATCCATCCATCCATTTTCTTCTGCTTAACTGGGGCTGGGTCGTGGGGGCAGCAGCCTAAGCAGAGAAGCACAGAACTCCCTCTCCCCAGCCACCTCCTCCAGCTCATCCAGGGGGACCCCAAGTCATTCCAAGGCCAGCCGAGAGATATAATCTCTCCAGCATGTCCTGGGTCTGCCCCGGGGCCTCCTCCCGGTAGGACATGCCGGGAGGATGCCTCCTGGGTGCCTCACCCAAGAGGCGCCCAGGAGGCATCCTAATCAGATGTCCAAACCACCTCAACTTTCGATGTGGAGGAGCAGCGGCTCTGCTTTGAGTCCCTCCCGAATGGCTGCATTCCTTACCCTATCTCTAAGGGAGAGGCCAGCCACCCTTCGGAGGGAGCTCATTTCTGTCGCTTGTATTTGCGATCTCAGTCTTTCGGTCACTACCCAAAGCTTATGACCATACAGTAGGTGAGGGCAGGGACGTAGATTGCCTGGTAAATAGACAGCTTTGCTTTCACTCCCTCTTCACCACAACAGACCGGTGCAGCATCTGCATCACTGCAGACGCAACCCCAATTCTCATGCCAGCCACTTCACACTCGACTGCAACCATTCCACTGGGAGATGGAGGCCACCACCTGATGAAGCCAACAGGACAGCATCATTTGCAAAAAAGTAGAGATGAGATTCTGAGGCCACCAAGGTGGAAGCCTTCTGCCTCTTGGCTACACCTATAAATTCTGTCCATAAAAATTATGAACAGAATCGGTGACAAAGGGCAGCCCTGACAAAGTCCAACACTCACAGGAAACGAGTCTGACTTATTGTCGGCAGACCAAGCTCTCGCTGCAGTTGTACAGGGACTGAATGGCCCACAACAAATGGCCAGATGAGCAGGACGAAAACCGCATTGTTCCTCTTGAATCCAAGGTTCAACTAACGGACAAACCCTCCTTTCCAGCACCCTGGCATAGAACTTGCCAGGGAGGCTGAGAAGTGTGATCCTCCAATAGTTAGAGCACGCTCTCCGGTCTCCCTTCTTAAAGATGGGGACCTTCAACCCGGTCTGCCAATCCAGTGGCACTGCCCCAGATCTCCATGCGATTTTGCAGAGGCGTGTCAACCAAGACAGCCCTACAACATCCAGAGCCTTCAGGAACTCAGGGTGAATCTCGTCCACCCAGGGGCCCTGCCACCAAGGAGTTGTTCAACCACCTCAGTGACCTCACCCCAAGTGATGGGCAAGTCGTCCCCAGACTCTGGTTCCACTACATAAGGCGTGTCAGTGCAATTAAAGAGGTCCTCGAAGTATTCTTTCCACCGCCTGACTATAGCCTCAGTTGAAGTCAGCAGCGCCCCACCTGCACTATACACAGTGTGAGTGGAGCACCACTTTCCCCTCCTGAGTCACTTGACAGTTTGCCAGAATCGCTGAACAATGTTCCTCTTGTCTGACAGTACCCATCAGCTGTCTCCAGAGTCCCTCAGGCTAACCAAGCCCAATAGGACTCCTTCTTTAGCTTGATGGCTCCCTTCACCTCCAGTGACCACCAGCTGGTTCGGGGATTACCACCACAACAGGTTCCAAACACCTTGCAGCCACAGCTCTGAGCAGCAGCCTCAACAATGGAGGTGCAGAAAATGGTCCTTTCAGACTCAATGTCCTCAGCCTCCCTCAGAATGAAGTTCTGCTGAAGGTGGAAGTTGAAGATCTTGCGGACTGGGGCCTCTGCCAGGCGTTCACAGTGCACGCTTACAATACGTTTAGGTGCATCGGGTCTGTCCAGCATCCTCCCACACCACCTGATCCAACTCACCACCAAGCGGTGATCAGTTGACAGCTCAGCTCTTCTCTTCACCCAAGTGTCCAGACCATATGACTGCAGATCTGATAACATGATTACAAAATTGATCATCGTCCTGCAACCTAGGGTGTCCTGGTGCCACATGCACTTATGGACATCCTTATGTTCCAACATGGTGTTTGTTATGGACAAACTGTGGTTTGCACAGAAGTCCAATAACAAAACAGCATTCGGGTTCAGATCAGGCAAGCCGTTCCTCCCAATCACGCCCCTCCAGGTCTTACTGTCATTGCCCACGTGAGCGTTGAAGTCTCCCAGCAGGACAATGGAGTCACCAGATTGAGCACCCTTGAGCACCATGCCCAGCAACTCCAAGAAGGGTGGGTACTCTGAACTGTCATTTGGCGGAAAAGCGCAAACAACAGTCAGGACCCATTCCCCAGGCTGAAGGCGCAGGGAAGCAACCCTCTAGTCCACCGTGAGAACTCAGGGGATACAAGTATACCCGCCCCAGCTCGCTGCCTCTCACCGAGGGCAACTCCAGATTGGAACAGAGTCCAGCCCCAGGAGACTGGTCTCTCAAGGAGACTGGTTCCAGAGCCCAGGCCATGCGTTGAGGTGAGCCCGACTATATCTAGCCGGCATTTTTCAACTTCACGCACTAGCTCAGGGTCCTTCCGTGACATTCCACATCCCAATAGCCAGTGTCGATAGCCGGGGATCGGTCCACCAGGGCCTCCACCCTTGGCCACCACCCGACACATAATGCATCCAACCCCTACAATGCCTCCTGTGGGTGGTGGGCCTACAGAGGGGTGGGCACATGTCTCCTCTTCGGGTTGTGCCCGGCCAGGCACCACGGGCTACTGCCCGGCCACCAGACTCTCTCCCTCGAGCTCCCTCCCCAGGCCTGGCTCCAGCGTGGGGCCCCAGTAACCCTATCATGGGCAGGATAAATAGTTCCCTTGTTGCATTTTACATAGGGGTCTTTTGCATAGCTCTTTAAGCTGGGGCTTTAGCAGTGAATTTTGCAGCAACTGCCAGAAAGCTCCAACAACTTGCAACCAGTCGGAGAATACTGATTTTTCCCTATCAACCACTGCTTGCCGAGCAGTTGCCAAAAAGTCCATAGGCCTGTGTGTCTGGGGCCTAAGATAGGTAAATTGTTTAACTCTGAATACATACAAATTAAAGCAAGCTGGAAGAACCTAAATAAGCTAGAACTGGCAAAAACAAGGCCTTATATAAAAAATGAAAAAATGATAGAAGTCCAATAAAGGGTTGAAAAAACACGTATGAGTATGAAAAGCCCTTTGCAATTTGCTGCTGTCCTGTCCTTTCCTCTGCTGTTCTCCACTGGCATGCTGCCACTGCTGCTGAGGAGAAACAAAAAACAAGCCATCAATTGGAAGTCTAACAATATCCTCACAATTCCTGACCTACCCTTCATTTTCTTCTCTCACATGCTGTCTGAATAGCTGTCCCCCAGCTGTCTACCACATGTGTAGCTTGCCTGAGTAGGTATCACTCACAGTGCTGTTTTCTCATAATGTTCAGCTTCAAGTTGGTTTTCTAACTGCCCCTAGCTATGTGTGGCTGCACCACTCACTCTGCTGCCCTGACTACTGCTTGGTGGTTTGTTGGTTAGAGGAATAGAAAGCTTAAAGGCATATCGGTGAAGGTTTCGCTCATTCCCACCCTTTCCTTGACTATACAGCAAAAGATTTGTAAGCTAGTCCTTTGCCACCAACCAGCCAGGGTCCCCCCAGCTTTCTATTCAGTTTACCCTATCCTGTCTATTCCTGCGTCGGACCCACACCTTTTCCTGTGGGAGAGGTACATGTGGTTTAGCTTCTTTCTTTTTTTAAACTAAACCCAGACTTACACCAGCTGGGCATCTATGGTGGAGACCAAAGATGAGCCATGGACAAGATGAACATTTGTGTCATCCACTCGATAGACAGGCAAATCATACAGTTTGCTATGTGAATTGGTAAACTACCTTCTTAACTGTAGTCAGGGTCATTGCCACTGGGACAAAATTAAGCTTCTCGAGCAGTTAATCCAGGCCAAAGTAGTCCTTTCCTTTGGGGCCAGTCCAGGCTCACATGATATTGACCTGGGACTGTGTTTACCTCCCTTCAGGCTAGCCAAACATATTTCTTGTCACATTCATAAAGAGGAAAAACATCCTTCACAATGAAATCTCCACGGTTATCAGTCTTGAGTCTCTTGATCTCAAAGTCCATCGACCTACATAAAGGAATATTTAGGCCAATGGCTGCCTTTAGCTTCACAAAATCAGCCCTGTTGCATCAAAGCGACTTGTGAACCAGTATCTTATAGTCTAATGCAGGGGTCGGCAACCTGCGGCTCCGGAGCCGCATGCGGCTCATCCAGGCTTAATCTGCGGCTCTGTGCAGCTCGCGGAAGTAAATTATAAGTATCCAGTTGAAGTGCATTTTATTTTTCTCAGTTCGGTTGTTGTTGTAGTTTTAAATTGGAACATTAGTGTGATCTAGAAATATTAAAATAAAATCATTTTATTTATTTATTTTAGTTTCTCAATATATGTGTCACTTGCGGTAACCGCTACCAGCTTCCGCTAGTATTTGCGGCTTTTCCGTGTAAACCGGGTTTAAATGGCTCTTTCCGGATTACGGGTTGCCGACCCCTGGTCTAATGAGTGCAAAACCTACTACAAACACTGCTGCATTAACAGCAGTCTCCAATGAGAGCTGCAGCAGCCCTTTGTCCCTCAGTATGGCCTGACCCTACTGTGTTGACCTTAGTAGCATGACTGTTTGGTTTTAAACCTGCTGGTGTCAAGGATAAAAATTTAGCAGTGTGACCAGGATGATTACAGTGCCTGCAAAAAAAAGTAACTCTGAACCCCACGTGTTAAGAGGATAAGATTCGGCATGCAGTTGTTGCACATCGATTTGGGGATATATGGAAGACTCTTTGGTTTCAGTTCCTCAACTTTCATGTTAAGTCCATCTGTGGTCTTTCATATCCCACACAAATTTGCTCTTTATTTCCTTTTCTCCAGGCTGTGTTCTGTCACCCCCAGAACAGGACAGGTTATTTCAGGCAACCAGGATTTCGTACAGCAGTAGGGTCTTCAGCTGAATTGTGGCAAAGTTGCGTATATAAAATTGAGTAAATCTTTTTGCCCTTTCAACAACACAGATTTTATGTGGGCCCACTCCATCAGTTAATCACCACAACCACCATTACTGCCTGAGGACAAAAAAATTGCCAGTGAGAAGCTCAAAACTATCATAACATTTCCTGACCCACCACTCAGTTTCACTAATTGCACTCTGTCTGAACAGTTCCCACCAGATCTCCAACTCATATTTGCCTCGGCAGGTCAAATTTTCAAAATTTGTTTCTTGAAGTGTTTCAAGTTGGCTTCGTGGCTGCTCCATTTACTGTCACCTCATCTGTTTGCGCTCTCCTGATGTCTTCTTCCTTTGCTTTTTGTGTCTCTCAACTGTCACCTAAGCAGG